>JAODAL010043323.1:0-33950 GCA_025379985.1 Phyllomedusa bahiana | reverse complement strand
TATGGGGTGGTGGTTGTGGTTTTGGGTGTTGGGGTATTATTAATTTAAACGGTCTGCTGAGACCTGTTGTACACTGATATCTACCACAATATGGTCACTGTATAGTGGAAAACATGGCAGAGGGATGGGCTAAGCGGCTGTCACATCCTTGTATTAATTGTTGTGCGCCCCGCTACCAGCTCATCCTGCTTCGTGCGAGTCGGCGGCACTTTGCGGTTACTAAGGTATTTTTCGGTCGCAGTTTCGGCACTCGGTCTCAAAAAGGTTCGCCATCACTGCTATAGACAACAAAGAAAGTGTTAGACCTAGACAGTTTTCATTCATGTGAGCCTTAGTCTCCTTGTTGACATGAACATGCTTGTCCTCTGTAAGCCAGCACTGACATATTGCTGTATAGAGGCATTTTATTAATCAAGTATTACCCCCTAACAGTGGCAGGGTGTAATAGGTATACTAACATGGCAGAGCCTCACAATTGTGTTACAAGGGGCATAATCAGGAGCCGCAACAGACCGCAGCCCCATATACTAATCATTTAGAAATGCCAGAACAGTACCAAAACGATACAGGGGCTTCACGGGAGAGTGAAGGGAGATTTCACCTGATGCCCCGCTGTCCCATGGGGCCCGGGAAACAGGTTTTTTTACAGTTAACTGGGGGCAACCCCTTTTTAATGTTGGCCAACTGCCATCCTTGCCAAGCAGATTTATCTGAATCTGCCCATCTCTTCCTCCTCCCCCGGGGTCACACACCCCCTGCTTTACAGATCTAACCATGAGGTCAACGGGTTGGCAATCAGAGTGGTCAATGGTGTTTGTTTCAAATTGTTTCAGATCAAGGCACATCTGCTGAATATTCCCAATCATTGATGAGAATACATCTACTGGGAGTCCAGGGATCTTACCGGCCATAATGGAGGAGTGATGGGGAACTTTGGGAGAAGAAATCCTTGAGGAGCGCGGCTCTGGAGATGCTCCCGGCTGCTGCTTGGTTGGAGAATTCTAGAGTTACCAGGACGATGATTGGGACATTGAAACCGAGCAAGGTCACCATGGTGATGAGGTTGAATTAAAGGGCCAACTCCTCTTATGTGGGGTCTGTGTAGGTGGAAATAAAAAAATAAATCGGATTTACAGTATGTTACTTATTTTTTCCGTATTATGTTTATAGTGCTAACATATTCCAAAGTGTTGTACAGGGACTACAGTTATACACAGTTCTCAGTCCTATTCCTATATCACACTCCATTCTAGGGGCAATGTCATATAAAGCTAATTTATTTCATAGTATATATGTGGTGTAACTGGATTAAATGCCAGCAAACATGGATACAACATGGCAGCCTTATGCAGATGCTATCCTGGTTGGCTTTAGGGTAAGTTCACACGGCTTATTTTATGACACATTTCGCCACATATTGAGAGCGTACTGCACTCTAATACGAGCGAAATGCGCCCCAATCATTACAGTAATCCACAGTTCTCATAGAGAATGATGGATTACGCCTCCTCTCTCCGGGCGTACAATACAATCGTATTGTACGAGCGGGGAGATAATTGACAAGTCTATGTAGTAACAGTCTATGGGGCCGGCACGCTGCCGCCCCCCGTGCCACGGGTGTACGCGAGCTCCCGAACATCCGGCATAATTGCGGGGCGTACTGTACACCCTGCAATTAGCCGTGTGAACATACCCTTAGAGCTATGACCACAGTGCTATGAGGTCTCTAATAAAATACATTGGGTAGGGATGATAACTTGTGCCACAATGGAGCCCTTTGTAGGGGCTTCTAGTTGCCCTAGCAAACAACTTGTTACAATCTAGGGTTGGGATTTTCTTACATAACCCCTTGCTGAAGCGCCATTCACTGTGACCAGTAAATTTATTGTTTTCCAATCTATGGACCTAAGTTAGGGCTCACTTTTGTTGGCTGTGTGTACTTTTATTGGCACCATTTTGGGATACATATAACTTTTTGATTAATTTTAAAAATTCCAATTTTTAGGAATCCCTAAATGACCAAAGAAACCAATTTCGGCATAGGAATTTTTTTTTACTTCTATGGTGTTCATGTACGAGATAAATGATCTTAAATTTCAATAAATCAGACTTTGATGGTGTAGCTATACCAATTATATTATTTTTATTATTTATTATATTATTATTATTGTAAGTCCTGCAGTTTTCATTTAGCCTAGGCCTAAAAATTGTCCGACACTTCCTGTTCTGTAGAAGAGAGATTTTCAGTAGTCTGCTCATTATCATCACAAACAGGGTCAAAACTGAGAGGTGGGGCACCAATGTGTAAAAGATAACACAGGATCACCAGTCACAATCGGAGATAGCACCGCTCTCCTCTCTCCTCCCTGCACACTGACTTCTTCCTAGGTAACAGCATGACTAGAAAAATCTTCTTTTAGAAGTCGTGGGACTGAGTCAGTCTTAAAGGTCTGATGCATGAAGTACTATAAGTTTTCTCTCGACTGCTGTTAAAAGCAGTGCAAGCAAGAATGCTTGTCCCAACAAACTATTAGACAAATGCCAAGAAATTTTCTTAGCACCCAAATTGTAAAAAAAAAAAAACAGATTTTAGCATCAAAAGAGAGAGAACTTTACTAGCGCCAAAATCCGTAAAACAACTACATAATTACATATAAATGCAATAATGTGCTTTATATCCCCTTTGTAGGGTGCAGTTACATCCAATGGCTTGATTTATGCATAAAAAAACTTAAATCACCGCAAAAAACGGAAGTTTTTTAAGCAGTTTTTGACGTTTTATGAACGAGTTTAGGATTTGGTTTTCAGGTCATTTTTTGTCCACTGGAGTGTAGACATAGCCTTATGATGATGTTTCAGAAGATGATGACATGTCTGTCTGTAACGGCAGGTGAGCAGGTAGTGGATCCACCCGGGCCCCCCAAGCAATGGTAAAATCCCGCCGGGGAGCGGAGGTCAAAGGGGGGTCCAGTATTCCCATAGCCCTAAAGGCAAAATGGACTTGCTGGGTGCTCCCAGGGGAGGACTACTGCGGAGGCAGCCGGTTGCGGGAAAAGGTACCAAATGTCGGGCTACCGAAGTCGGGGACAGAGGGGGGTGGGACAGGCGAAAGGTTCCGGATGGAAAAATTTTGCAAGGGGGTTTTGGGTAACGGGAGCGTAAACTGGCTTCCCCCATTTTCCCACCATAGGCAGAACGCATAAAGACCGGCAGGAGCTTTAGAGGTGGAAACCGTTATATGGGGTTTTCAGCGGCCGGCAGAGGGACTGGGGCCACTCGCTCCCGGAAAAGGGGAGCAAAGGGGGCAGGTGGAACCCCCGGGGGGCGCCATTGTGAAGTACCCCCCCCCCTTTGGGGTCCCCTTTTTCGGGCCCCGGGGGGAACCCCGCACTAACTGGGGTCCGAATGTTATCCTCCGGCCCCTTTTCTTCTGGCCCGAACCCCTTCCAATCGTGGGAAATCCCGTCTCCTTCTGATCGCTTCATACCAGGATCTCCTTTACCAAAAAGACTTTGGGTTAGGTCAGTTGGGGCATGGAGGACCCCCTTCCCGAGAAAAGCGATTAAAGGCCCAGAGGTTTCAATGGGGAGACTGGAAGGATTTCGGTGCGCATAGAGGCGGAAAACCGGATTTTAAGGCACGGGTTTTATGCGTTTGAGCACTTCAATGGTTTACTAGCGGGGTCCATTTTGTAATGGGGATCTTGAGGCGGAATATCTGCCGCAACCACACTTGTCCCCGGGGGGAAAAAACTGGAGGGGCCCTTTTCTTGTCTGCCTGAGTCTTCATGCACCCGAAGCAGGGAGGGGCCCTTTCGGGTTCCCCAAGGGCTTCCTGTCCGGACCAAACATCCGCTACGGGAAACCCTCAGCAGGGATGCCAGGGGAGTGGTGGGCGAGGGGGCGGGCCATCCCAAATGTAAAAAAGGAGAGGCCCCCGCAACTCCGAGCTTGGAATTGTAAGAAAAATTCCGCCCAGGAGGAGGCGGTCCAGTCAACGACGGGCCGAACGAAGGGGGGAAAAGAAAAATTTTCCCGGCCCGGGGTTGAATCTTTTATTTTGACCACTCTCTGTGGAGGTGGCCCCGGGGAGAAATCCAGATTCACCTGCGTGGAAAACGAGGGCCCCCCCAAAAATTTAAAAATGAACGTCCCCCCGACCGAGCGATATCAGGGGAAGCCCGTGAAACCGGAAGTGTGCGAAAAAACAAGTTGGCCAGGGGGGGGGCAAAAGGGTAAGCCTGGCAAGGACGAAATGTGCCTTTTTCGAAAACCGATCAGTGACCCCCAGAGACGGGTTCCAGATGGGGGGGGAAAGATGGGGTATGAAGCCCTTTTGCCATGAGCCCAAAGGTTTATGGGAATGGGCGGGGTTGCAAGAGTCCAGGATTTTGACGGGGCGTCTTTTGCGGAAAGGATGCAGGACCAACGAATTCCCCTGAGTCCTTAGCGAGGCCCGGGCGACCAATAAAACCCTAGAGAAAAGGAAAAGTCTTACGAGCACCGGGAGCCCGGCCCATAGTGAGAAATGTCCCATTCAAAATTCTCCCGCGAAACGCGGGGGCACTATCTTCCCCGGGGGGCATCCGGGGGCAAAGGAGCTGCGGAGACAAGGCACCGTGGTATTATGTGCTTTGGAACAGCTTCTTTCCAACCCCGTTTGGAGGCACGCGAGGGCCCTTTAAAATTTTTTTCTGTGGGACGGGTGGGTCTGGAATTTAAACCGGGAAAAGAAAGAGACCCCTGGTTGGCGTGTTTTAGTCGCTGGGTGTTGAAGATCGGAGGTTCTTATAGTAAAAAGATAGATGGGTGCAAGCACTTCCCGAAGGTAAAGCCCTTCCTCCAACGCCCGTTTTATGGGCCCAAAACCCGGTCCCCAATGGTGTAATTCCTTTCCGCCCGGGGAGAATTCTTGGGAAAAAAGGCGTTTGGGCTGTTTTGCCCCTTAGGGCTAACAACAATAATGGAAACCCCTAAAGAAGTTTATGCTATCTACAATACATGAAAAAACTTTGAGATTTTTAGTTCACATGTTTTGAAACAAAAAAAAGCTTAAGCCCCCCGGCTACCAACGGGATTCAAGGGGGTCCACTCTATTTTTACCCCTCCTTATCAAATTCGACTTCTATTTTGGTCAACAGACCCCCTAACCAGAGAAAAAAAAAAAAAAAAAAGCACCAACTTACAAGCTCCCGCATGATATAACAACTGTGGAGGTGTGCGGGGATGCCACAACCCGCCATGGGCTCCAAGGTTTACATTGTGTTTTTTAGAAAAATTTTTTTGTGAGAAAATTTACGTTGCATTTGGCTATATTCTTTTAATTTATATTGGGAGGAATGGATGCCCATTTTGGTTTCCTGCATCCCGCCCACTTCCCCAGGTTTTATATCAGGCAGTACTTGTAAGGTTGGTTTCCTTGAGTTTCCCTTGAAGCGCGGGTGGCTTAAGCTTTTTTTTTATCAAAAAATGTGAAAAAAAAAAATCTCAAAGTTTTTTTTGTTTTGCCTTAGGCCCTTTTGCTTGAGGGTGGCCCCCCCCCCAACAGGGAGGGGTCCCCCTTCTAAAAAAAAGGGCCCCCTAAAGGGGCCCGGTTGGGAAGAGGCGAGAGGGGAAAGGGCTTTCAATTTCGGAACGCTTCCTCTGCCTCAGGTGGCTACGCCGGGGGTTGGGTTTTCTTAGTGAGGGGACAATTTGGGGCCACCAAGTGGAAAAAAATGGGGGTGAAACTGCCAATAGTAATTTAAAAAAACCAGGAAGTTTTTTTGGGCCCGAAGGCCAATGGCGTGGCCTTACAAAACGGGTGACAAATTTGCTGGGTCCTTTTCGCATCCTTTGTCTAAAATATGTAGCCCCGAAATGGAGGCTTGTTTGGTGAAAAAAAAGGGACTTTTTAGCTTGGCGTAAAGGTGGTTTTCTCGAAGGGGCCCCGTACTGGGAACGGGACATGATGGTCCCAATTTGGGGGAGTACACCCAATGTCATCCAGGTAAATCAAGACACAGGTATAGAGGGATCCCTGAATATTTGTTTACGACTCCTGGAAAAATTTCTGGGTGTTACACAGCCCAAAAGGAATAACCAGGTACTCGAAATGCCCCTCCCCTTTTATTAAAGGGGGGTTTCCATTCCCCCACGGGGTATGAATGAGATTGAGGCCCCCCCAAAAAACCAAAATTGGAGCAGATCTTCGCACCCCGTATCGTTCAAAAAATCGTGATCAGGGGTAAAGGGTATCGATTTTTACGTAATCTTATTAAGCCCGATAATCGATAAGGGCCGCAAAGGAGCCGTTCTTCTTTTCCGAAGAAAATCCCACCTTTCGGGGGAGGGGATTTACGAAAAAACCCCTTCTGGAGATTTTTTCCCTATAAGTCCGAATGGCTTGGGTCTCAGGTATGGACAAGGGATAGACCCTACCTTGGGGAGGACTGGTATCGGGCAGCAGGTTGATCATCTTTTTTTTCCGAGAAGACATCAGCAAAATCCTGGTATTTGGCAGGTAGGCCAGGCAATGGCTCACGGGGCGCTGGTGGAGAGCCGGGAAGCATCGGGCGAGGTTCCACCAGACAACGGCTCAAGTAGTCTGGACCCCAGCCGGTAACCTCCCCAGACGTCCAATCGAGCATTGGGGAGTGGAGCCGCAGCCACGGAAGCTCCAGCAGAATCGCCGAGGAGGAGCGAGGCAACACGTAGATTGTGATCTTTTCTTTATGCAGAACCCCCACATGGAGAGACAACGGCTTGGTAGCGAACTATATAGCACCACTTAGGAGCTCTCCACTGACCGAGATCACCAATGGCTTTTCCAGATAGACCACCGGGAGGCGATACTGCGACACTAGAGAGTGGTGGATAAAGTTCCCGGCAGAGCCCGGGGTCGAAAGGCTGGAACGGAGTCCAGCATGGACGACTATACCGGCATCGTCAGGAAAGGAGAAGAGGAACTTGCACCTAGGGACACCTCTCCCACAGAACCCGGGCGGGCTTTTCCCGGTGCTTGGGACGTTGGGGGACAATGCCCGGACGGCACGTATAAGCACAGTTCACCAAACCGACATGTGACAGTTCTTGCTCGGAGAGTTGAACTCGGTCGACCTGCATAGGTTTCTCATTTGGAGTCGGTAGAAGTTGCATAGGGGGCCTCGAAACACAGGCGCCAAGTGAGGAAATCGATGTGGTCGAACTACATCACGTTCTTGTCGTAGCTCCTCTTGTCTTTCAGCGAACCGCACATCGATGCAAGTGGCCAAATGGATCAGTTCTCTTAAGGAAGACGGGATGTCTCTTGCAGCCGGCGCATCCTTAACCCTACTGGAGAGGCCCTTCTTGAAGGTGGCGCATAGGACGGCCTCATTCCAGGTGAATTCTGAGGCTAAGGTGTGAAACTGCACCGCATAGTCTCCCACCGAGGAATCCCTTGGCCAAAATTTAGGAGGGCTGTTTTGGCAGATGACGCTCGTGCAGGTTCCTCAAATACACTGCGGAATTCCTTGAGGAAAACCTGTAGATCAGTCGTCACCGGGTCGCTCTGTCAAGTCTGATATACATATATATGAGTGTCGTATACTTTTATACTTTTGTACTTTTATATGCCCCAAACCAAAATTTCTCCCGCTAAAACTGCCACTATAAGAAACTATGAAATTAAGATGTCGCCGAATCCTTGTACCCCACCCCATGATGTCAAATATTTACTGGAAATCGATGTTTTTCCCCAGAAAAAAGAGGACTTAGGAAACTACCGAGATGAATTTACAGGGGAAACCCCAAAAACCAATCAAATGGACAGCAGAAGAGTCTGATTTGTTGCATTTTAACCGCTTAAAAGGGGTTGTCTCGCTACAATGTTTGGGTTTTAATTTAAAGATTTTTAAAAAAACAAGCAGCTTTGAAATATTTTTTATTACAAATGTCCACGATTTTGAGCTAGCCCTTTTTGTATTACTACTCAGTCCCAAATTTTCTATAGCACCCCTCCTTTTGATCCTTTATTTTTACTGGCTTCAGGTCTGAATGCCCTCATCACTTTGAAGACAGGTCGGAGCAGAGACCCCTCCTGCCAGAAGGCTTCTGGAGGGGGGGGGGGGGGAACTCTGGTGTCTGTGGTCCTTATGCTGGATTAACCCTGTGTGTGCCTGCTTCCTCCTGCTCTCTACACAGATGGATGTGACAGCATGACCCTTTTGTTACTTAACATGAATGTCTTTTGGAAATGTGACTTTACTAATACTTAAATCAGGCATGGGAATACTTTATGCTCTCCTGTATTGTGAGAATCCGGTATAGTAAACACTGCCCTTGTTTTTGTGGAGAGTGGGACTTGTAAGCTAAGCGGGGATATAGGAACACTTCTCCTCTTGTTATTAGCACACCACTTTACCTTTCCCCTCTACACTCAAGTCAGCCCCCTCCTGAACAGACCCAGGGAGGCACAACAGGGGAACTCTGAGAGCAAAACCCCCCCCCCCCCCCTGTATAGAAGTTAAGTGCTGCCTGTGTGCTGATGGGAGGGGGGGGGAAGGGAAAACAGAAGAGACAGACCCAAAAAAGCACGCCCCTCAGTTTCAACTTACCCGGGACACTGACAGGCGAAAGCCTAATGAGACAACTCCTTTTAAACCCTGCCCTTTTTTCCTGTGTTATATACCGTGCACGAATAAACCCCAGGGAAATTTCTGATTGGCCCGGGGGAGAGCATGAGTGGGTTTTAAATGGAACTTTGTACTGTGTCTTTTAGCACAGTGCAACATGCTACCAGATTCGGGAGTAACTGACTGACCCAGTATTGTCGTTTCACAGGCCATCGACAATCTGACGCCCAACGTCCGGCGAGGGACTCATCGGAGGGACAACCACAAAGGCCTGCTGACCGCTCAGAACTGCCAGGATGAAACTCCTGTCGCTTTTCACTTGATGAGGCTTTGTGCGCTAACCTACTGAGTCACGGTAGTCTACTCATATGTAGTATATGTGTTTGCTTGCTCCTGTGTGAATCAGGAAGTGATAGTTAGTAATCCGGTTGTTAGAGGGTCGGTGAGTTAACGTCTGAGTGGTAGGATATTTGTTGGTCTTTCCTTCGGTGATCGAGAAACTGCAGCACTGTGAGATTTTCTCTCATTACCACGTACGGCTCAGTCGGTTACTTGTTACTGCACACGAGGGACAGAATTGAGCAAAGAGGGAAGTGAAAGACCAGACCGCGTACAGTGAGAAAAATGGGGAAGTTGTTCTGTTTAATCCCAAAAGTAAAGAAGAGAAAAAAAAAAAATTATTCTGGTTGGGAGCCGTAATATATTTTTACTGTGGATATAGTCGCTGTCAGTCTGGGAAAGGAGACAGGGCAGGTAGTCCGATAGGGGACCCTTATGAGCCATAAGATCACTAGGGACTTTGGTAGAGAGAGAGTACTCTGTTACAGAGTGGTAAGAGGTACACCGGCGAACTGCAGTTTGGGGTTGGGGGGACCCAAACGACAAGATTCTAGTAACCGGAAGGATGGTGAACTCTTGGGCTGTAACTGGGTTGAGTGTCAACGCAGTGGAAGCTAGCTGCAGACTAGTGGTGATGTACTATGATATTAGTAATTAAGTTGCGACTATTTACTATTTAAGCGCGGAAAACAGACGTTCCCTGCAGGGGTCGGAGCGCGGCTGTAGAGATTGGTCAGGCTGAGAGAAGGAGAAGAAATATGTGAAAAGAGAAGTGAGTCACCTGTATTATCATTAGCTTGGATTGCCCGTCGAAACGGCAGACTGCAGACCCATGTATGTGGAAAGATATACTATTACAGGAAGAGGCATGCTGGAAGATTTATGGGATTATACTTACTTCAAAGCTGCACAGGCTCATCTCAGAGTCTGCAAGGGCTTGCAAGTTGAAGGTTAGGGCAGAAGTTATAGGGAGAAGGAGGAGATGAAAAATCTGAAATGCTGTTTGGTTATGTAAAATCCATGATGTGCCAAAATGCAAAATGTAACTGCAACTTGTCAGAGGCGCGACACCGCCCTTATTGATGGCGCTGGACTTGGAATGGACACGGCAAGGGGGTACCTGACCAGACGTGGTGGTTTGCAGAACCCGGGAAACTCCGTGGAGACTTGCGTCAGCTGTGGGGCACCACTGATCCTCAGTTCTGCCGCATTTCGCTGTCCCACCTCCGCTATGCAATGGTTCATCCTTTGGGTGCGGAGCGTAAGTGGGTCTCAACAGGAACTCTTCCGGTGAGCCATCTTGGTGCAACCCTCTGTCAGCATACTTGAGTTCATGGCGTAACAGGAACATCCTGAGGCGCCAATCTTGGTACACCCTCTGGCTGTCCATTTTTCGGTATTACTCTCACTGGAATCCGGAACACACCCTTTGTATCGGTCAAAAAACGACTTCCGGATTCCCCAGTACACAGGCCATCTTCCGATGAGCCCACAGCACCAGTAGGAGCGCCTAAGGCACCTCGCTCCTACCGTTGTCTTATTGTTCCCAGTGGTACACAGCTCCGGAATCCCAAGGCTGACACGACTATGATGCTCCACTTCCGAACTCCCATTGATCTGACGTTTACCACTCTCGAGTGCCACATGGGTCTCCGCCTGTCAAAGGGCCCAGTCCCATGACTCGGTCTCATATGACCCACCCGGTTCGATGATAGGGGATGCCTTACTATTTACAGAACAATGGACAGGGGTGTTTCAGAAAATGTACGCCACTATGTCAGGGGGACAGATCACTCTCAGTATGGGTTATGAAGATCTTGGTACGCTTATGTGGAGCCATGAGTAAACGCTGCTAACTCAGATTTGGAGCATAGGTCAGGGTTAGCCGCTGGCTGTTTGAACTTGGATGGTTCCCAGATTACAAGCAAGATAGCAGGACCTTAGTTTAGCCACTAGGTAACAGAGTCAAAGTAGGGGACACTAGCTGTCACCGGCCTGCTGGTGTCGCGCTTCCCTGCTCTATCCTGATCCATGCTGTGTAGGCCCAGTTTTAGTGATCAGAAACCATCCTGAAGACAGTCGTCCGCTTGTCTAGGTCAGCCATATGCGAAGCCTCTAGGTTTTTGCATCCAACGTGAGCAGAGAACACATGCCAGAGGACAGATCAATAGCTCTGCCCCTATGTTCTTCAGGCATCTTTGGGTACCCTATGAGTGAATGTAGTAGAAGAAGTGGCGGACATAGTGGCAAAATACATTTACAACACAACCCCACCACCACTAGTGAAATCAAGATGCGTGGCAGTTCTCCAGATGCCGTGATGCTCGTGAAGGAGAAGCCATACTACCACAGGTAGGAGACCAAAGCATACCTGATGTCCCAGCCAGCCCCTAAACCACCTACTTTCCTGTCACAAAATTCTGAAGTGATTCCCTTTGAATATGTAAATCAACGTTTCTAGAAATAATCCATTTTACTACCAGCCCATTAGGCTTGCACCACAGCCTCCAGAAACCGAGGATTGAAAACCCTCAGTTATGTTCAAGTTTTACCCCAAGATGTCAAAGTTCAACGCTCTGGGGTGGAATCAGCTCCCGGAGTACCGATAAGCAAACCTATGCCTTTTTATAGATGATTGGGTGACAAGAATACAGAAGGGACCTATGCGCCGCAACCTGGCAAGATCTAATGGCTATACTTGAACATCCAATGGCCACAATGATAGCTATCTACCTATAATAAAGGCAACTGGATGATGCTAGACTCGACCTCCATGGCTCGCATGGGTACTCAGGCGCGTGGTACCTTATGGTGAAACAATTGAAGAGAAGGGGCACGAATGCTTCACAGACCATGCTGTGGTTCAATGCAAAGTTGTCCAGACAAGAAGAAGAGGAATCTGTGGAGCAAAGATGCTCAAATCCGGCATAAGCTCGCATCACACAACAACTTTGAAGATTTGGGATTATGCAGCTCAAAACAGTCCCATGCATCTTTGCAGATCCGTGCCTTCATGGATGGGTACAAGAACAAATTAAAGGACAAGATTAACTCTGTCAGGCCTGAAACTGTGACATATCACTGAAGGAAGCTGTTATTATTGCTCAAAGGATTCCATAAGAGGCATTGTGAAGGAGAAGCAAGATATGGGAAAAGAAGAAGAAAGTATAGGATGATGGACCCTCTGGTGTCAGGGGGGGACACAGACCAAGAAAAGGTTGGCTGAGTGTGTGTTACAATGAGTAGCCAAACCTGATCAAGAAGACGCCAAAAATCTAAGTGTCATTCAACATGTCTACAGACCACCAGTAGACAAGTATGAAACTCCTCCGCAGGACACCACCGATTTATCAGCCAAACCCTACCAAATTTTTTGCAGGACATTTTCTTCAACCCACAGACTTTTGCACCTGAGGCAGAGGCCTTGCTTCCTGAGACTAAAAAAAAACTTATTCTCGAAGCTCCTGCTTCTGGGTTATGCCGGACCAACTCAAACCATTCCACCTATTTCTCTCCAGAACATCCTGGCCATGCCTCTGGCGTTTTGGCTCAAAACATGGAGGTTGCGTCATGAGAACATCTAGGATAGTACTCATGGCAGATAGATCCTGCTTGCCAAGACTTGCTCGTACCTTGCTCCATCTGTGAGCTGTTGTCGTACTGAACAACTCCTTCTGTCGACAAGGTTCAACGACATCCATTTTGGGGAATCATGTGGACTATCTTGGCACCTCATGACCTTCAAGGGATCTTGAAACAATCAACAACAACCTCATCATTCAAAGCAACGTAACCTTCGACTTCAATGCTCATTACTGATGGCCTGAAAATGTAACCTTGAAGGAGATTGCACTACCCTCAACCCAGCCACCTTGCTTCCTACTCTCAAGGGGGGAAGATGGAAGACCTGATTATCACAAAGAAGAAGATGAGACACTTCTAATGGTTCAATGACTGCCTGTTGAAAGATGGGGCTGAAACTTACCACCTTCCTACTGTCTCTGTTTCCAAGGCTGGAGAACCCTGATTACGTCTTCTTCAGAAGATGGATCCCCAGGGATATATGCAGATGAACAAGGACGACTTCCATACAGGATTTGCTGTGGTTACCTTGCTTGAAACCGTAAAGGCTGCATCCTTTACCTTGTCAAGTAATGTCAGCCCGGAGGGGGCTGAAGGTGTTGGGCTGTAAACAGAAGCTTGCAAGCTCGCTGGGAAGGACGAACTGTGAAACATATACACGACTCAGGCGATGACGTGTAGTGAGGGTGGTGGGAGTGGCGCCATGTGGCTTGACAGGGCGGGAGTGATAGTGGCCCTGCGCAGGTTTCCAGACAGGATGTGGAGATGGAACGCGAGAATGTGCAGAGAAGAGTATCGAAGAGACCTGTTCCAGACCTTGATGTTATGGCTCCACCAGCTGCCGGCCCAAGGGCTGTCTTGAAAACCAAAGCTCATGGAAAAATGGAGACAGAGGAGCAGGGGAAAATTTTCCAACGCTAATTCGGGCGCAAAAGCTGCAGCCCTTCACTCCAGTAATCGAGAGAAAAGCAGGAGTGGTTGTATACGATAATAACAGGAACAGAGAAAAAGAAGCTAGAAGAAAAGATATAAAAGAAAGAGAAGAAGGAAGAAACAAAGAAGAATGAAAGGAAATGGGAAAAAACATAAAAGGAAAAAAAAGAAGAGGATGAAGAACAGAATCAAGGAAGAAATATACTGAACCCAGGTCGCTGGGACCTGCTGAGACATTCCAAACCCAATAAGCCTCCAAGGATAAGGAGGAGTGAGGAATATGCAGTGTGCTTGTAACCCAAGGGAGGACTGGTACAACGCCACAAAGGCATCTGGCCAAAAACAATTGTACCCTTTCCAACGGATCCAGCAATTTGACACACATCGACAGTTGCCCAAGGAGTGGAAAATACAAATAAAATTAATGCCCTAGTGGTGATGGATTTATGTTCTACGGGTGGCCTGAGGCATACCTCAGTCTCCTAATCATGACTGCAAAAAACTACTGTAAAAAAGCAGCTGATGAATTAGTGTGCAGATTCGGATATCTAAGAAGTTACAGAAGTATGATCAAGGACCTGGATTCACAGCAGACAGCTAAACCAGAAATATTTGGAAGCTAGTAGGTGCAGACCTTGGATTGCACACTTAGCACACATCCCAGAGCTCGGGAAAGATCGAGAGGATGAATGTCACACTCAAAAAAGAAATTCTCAAAAGCCAGATAAGGAAACATTCACTATCCATGGCAGAGATCCTACCCACGCCCGTACCTCGTCCAAAACACCCCTAGGCAGCCCACAGGGTCTCACACATTTATGAGGATATTATTCTTAGGGCCGCCTAGGTGGGTAGGACGAATACGATCCACATACAGTTGAGGTGCCGGGAATGATAACCTGTAAAATATGTCATAAGTCTGTGTAATGAGTTTCTGAAACTAAACCATGCCGCAGTGCTTTTCCTCTATTCCAGATCCTGACTCAGGATCAGAGCACCCATCAAATTACAACTGGCTGATTTAGTGTGGGTGTAAGAGAAACATGTCAGAGATTCTCTGATGGAACCTAGTTTTGAAAGGGGACCATACCAAGTTTCTTCTGGTATCCCCTGACCTGTGGTCGACTAGATGGAAGGACCTACTTGGGGCAGCCTCCCACTGCAAGAAATGCTCCTGGATCCGAGAAATAGTCCACCATGAATCACTCTTTATTCCTTTATTTACCATTTGTGTTGTTTGGTGTGGAATCTGAAAATACAAAGGGGATATGGACCTAGGTGGGGGTTTGGCGGTGGAGATTCGCGCAAAGTAGGCGATCAGAATAAACCAAGACTGCGAGAGGTGACCAATAATACCACAGAGACTAAAGATAAACAAAAGTGTGTAGATTGGAGTAATAGTATCCTTATAACTCAACGCGAGAGATTTAAACACCACACCCGAGATATCCTGCGGAAACATAATTGAGCAATTAGAAGTATATCATCATGGGTCTACGCAACATATGCCCTAGCTATTGGAAAAATCTGTAAAAGACACTACAAGGGGGAGAATTGTTGAGAAAAATAAAGTGTGAAGGTTCCTTTAGGAAGTGACCGTCCTTGGTTCACTTCCGGCGACCTTAGAATTTTAGATCAGTCTTTTATCCCTTATTTTTCAGTAAAGTACAAATGGTCACAAATTTTCCAGGTTTCGGGGGCTAAATGGATTGCCGCAATCCACAAAAACTGACACTGCGTAGGGGAGCTTGCTACTAAGGTAGAGAGTACTGGCTGGTGTCATGGTGGTTCAATCCCCCGTCATCCTACCATCGATGGCGAATGGCAAAGTAGAAGAGACGGCGATTCGCTTAGTTACGCCCCCGTTGGAGCAAGCCAGGGCAGTATGCAGCGGGTTTATTTCCCGCGTCAACGCTGTCCCAGTAGGCTATCTAAACACTCGGTGAGACATTGATTTCATTCTAGCTTAATGTGTTTAACAGCGTGAGAGAAAGAAACTGAAGCGCAGTTGAAAAACAGGATCATGTGGGTTCACACAAGATTAGGGAAAAATTTGTATATAGGGGGGATTGTCAAGTAGGCTGATTCATACAATATATGAGAGTCGTCGTATTACTTGTATACTGTTTGTACTTTTTTTGCTTCAAATCTAATTTTTTCTGATACTAAACTGATCAGCTATAAGAAACTATGCCAATATGAAGTTGGAGAGACATACTGTGTACCGCACCACATGACGTCAAATATTTACTGGGAAATCAGATGTTTTACCAGAAATTAGAGGGACTTACAGGAAACTACCCGAGATGACGTCTTTGTCTACCAAGTGGCAAACCTCTAAACCAATCAGGAAGTGGAAAGCAGAAGATGTCTGATTTTCGTTGCAATAAATAACCACGCCTTAACCATGCCCCTTCCTTTCCTGTGTCATATATACTAGTTGATGAAAAACCCCAGGAAGTGCTGATTAGAACAGGGGTGAGAGCAATGGCTGGGTTTGAAAGTCGGATACTATTGTATCTGTTTCATTCTTAGCACAGGGCACACATGCTCCAGGATTGGGGAGTAACTGATGACCGTGTATTGTGCGTTTCACGGCCACGATCCAGCTCTTTTACCAAGAAGAGTGTGGCCCATTGCCAGGGCTGTTCCCGGGATTTGAGCAGACTAACCACAAACTCCACCTTGGATATGTTAGGTCAGGAAGGAAGTTGGTCGGGCTAATTCAGCCTCTATATGTTGAACACCTGGTGTGAACCCCAAGCAGGGTTTGGGGTCTCCGTCAAAACTTAGGCTGGGGCCAGCGACAAGAACGGTAGCTTGGGGCCCACAGAGGGTCCAGCAGAGCCGCCTGGAGTGCGCTGGTGAACAACCCCGGGAGGTGGTGGTATGGGAGGCTGTTGTGCTGGAGGCAGCGTATGGAAGTACTGAACTTCATGGCGTGGTGTCATGCTTTCACGTTGTTGTGTCTGTTGCGCCAGTTGCTGGGACTGCGGGGCAAGGATGCTTGTAAGATCCGCCACACTGGGCAACGGCACCTTGGTGGGATCCATGGCCGGATCTTACTGTAACGGCAGGTGAGCAGGTAGTGGATCCACTGGACCCCCGCAAGCAATGGTACAAGCCACGGAGCCCGCCTCAAGGCAGGATGGGCTTGCTGCGGCGGGATTCCACCAGGTCGCTACCCCTGACGCGACTAGCTTGTGGAGGCAGTCAAGGTGCAGCGAGGTACCAAATCGTCGGGCTAGCTCGAAGTCGGAGACAGGCGGGAAGGTCGGGACACGCAGCAAAGGTTCACGGACGGAAAAACGTAGCAAGGGGTTCGGTACACGGGAGACATAAACTAAGCTTCCACACGCTTTCACCATAGGCAGAATGCACTAAAGATCCGGCAGAGAGCTGTTGGAGATGGAGCCGTTATATAGGGTCAGCGGCCGGCAATAGCCAATTACCAGCGCACTGGCCCTTTAAATCTGAGCGAGCTGGCATGCACGCTCTAGGGAGCGGGTAGGCGCACACTGGCCAGCAAGAGGAGCGCAGTCGGGTGAGCATATGTGCTCCGGGGAGCGAGTGCACCCACGGCCCGATACACGGACCGCGGGGCCACTTGCTCCCGGCACAGGGGAGCAAACAGGGACACGGATGCGTCCGCAGCCCACCCCATGGGCTGCAGCGCCATTCCCGACACTGTCTTTGAATAAATGTTGCTTTTTGTTCATAGATACCGGGATTGGTAAATGTACCCTAGATTGGTGTACATCGAAAAAGAGTCACAAGAAATTTCTATGTAGTCAGAGTTTGGCCAGTTATGGCGATGTTTGTAATGACATGGACGACAGTATATTTAATGAATGGGGGATTTTGTTTCAACACTAAGGCGACATGTATGAAGCTCGCCACGTCGGAGGCGCAAGTTTTCGAGCGCTTCGACACATGAAAGCTACACCTCATGTATGTCGGCGCCAGAGGTGCGCTCATAATGCGTTGTAAATCCCCACCGCGCCTCTCCAGTGTTGAGCCAGTGTGGGACTTAGGCGCAGTGCAGGACTGTGCCTAAGATTCCCTGCCCGAGGAGGTGCACTCATACATGCGGTGTAAAATCCGCCTCGCCAGTGTGTGAGGCGCAGTGCGGGACTTAGGCCTAAGATCCGCCGTCCGAGGAGGTGCGCTCATACATGCGGTGTAAAGTCCACCGCGCCTCACCAGTGTGTAGGCCAGAGCGAACTTTCGCGCAGAAGGGACGTGCCTCACCTGTAATTCCTAATCCGAGACAGGCTGGAAAGGAAGCGAAAAATCATTAAACAAGTCCGTTGAGGCATGGAGTAATGAATCAAAAAGCGTTTTTATTACTTGTAAAACAGCATCAGAAAAAGAGCTCAAACCTTTCTAATAAACAAATAAATAAAATCACTTCCCAAAACATCAAGAACGGCGCAACCATCCAGGATTTTGGATATTGGAAATTGCTGGAAATACAGTAATATCACATTCAGTAAGCTCTTCTCACTTGGTCTGTCAGAACCAGCCAACTCAAAATAGAGCGACAGTGACCCCATTAAAAACCTATGGAGAAGTAAATGACCGATCAAATTTCAAAGGCGGGACAGGTCAAAATACAGTAAAAAATATGCAGAAAAGAAGCTGATTGGGTGAGCTAGTGGGGGCTAATGCAATATTATAGATTGGCATTAGAAAACCCTTAAGAGCGTCACTCTACTCTACGCTCCCATTGGATCCAAATAACTCACGCCTCTTTTTAACTTAGCCCAATCACAAACAGGCTCGCTCTGCATTTCTTTTCCCCCATAGAACTCTAGAAAGGTTCTCACCCTGCTATTGGCTAAGCTGAACGAGTCCCTCTTCCCCCCACCCAATCACAGTACTAGAATATTACCCCATACACAGCAATAACTTTAAGGGCGCGATTCTATCGCGCCCTTCTTGCTCCACTCAAAATAGACGCACTACATATGATTTGGTGGATTCATATCGGCCACCTGGGCTCAACCATCACTCTTTTTTCTGTGCCTTTTTACTGTATTTGAACAGTCCCGCCTTGAATTTGATTGGTCCATACTTTCCATACGTTTAATGGTTCACTGTCGCTCCTATTCTCATTGCTGGTTTCTGCCGACCAATGAGAAGAGGCTACAGAATTTAAATTACTGTATTCCCGCAATTTCATATCCGCAATTCCTGATCAGCGCCCTGTCTTGGCGACAAAACGAGTTTGTTAGGGATTTCACTTGATTATGTTTTATAGAAGGTTTTTCAGCTCTTTTTCAGATAAATTTTGAACAACTAATAAAAATGATTAATTTCATCATACTCCATGCCGCACGGCACGAGAGCCGCGATTTCATTGCCCACGATCTGGCCATAGACGACAATGGGACAAAGTAGCTCGCGCTCTGAGTGCCGAGATAGCCAAGCCGCCCGCTAGCTCAACCAATCAGCTCTTTTCCCTTTTCTTTCTGCATTTTTACTGTATAGTAACTGTCCCCCCTTTTGAATTTGATTGGTCAATACTATCAAACCCTAGGTGTAGAATGTGTCCCTGTCCGCTCCTATTCTGATTGGCCAGGATGCCAAGCCCCGCAATCTCAACCAATCAGCTCTTTTCCTGTTTTTTTACTGTATTTTGAACTGTCCCGCGCCTTTGAATTTGTTTGTCATACTTATCCATTGTTGGTTGTTTTTTGCCACCCAATGAGAAGCCTTACAGAATTTGAATTACTGTCTTTCCCGGCAATTTCCAAGATCCTAATTCCTGATGTTTCGCCGTTTCTAGATTTTTTGAAAGTGATTTTTTTTATTTTTTATTTTTTAGAAGGTTTGAGCTCTTTTTCTGAAAATGTTTTACACCTAATAAAAAGGTTTTTTTGAAATCATACTCCATGCCTCATGGAGCCGAGAAGGATTTCTTTTGCGATCTTCTATATGTTTCCTCTCATGTTCCGTTCTCGCTATCTCCCACTTCGCCTCCTACGGCTCATTTTAGACCAACTGCCAACAAGTCTGCTGCCTGTCGGAAGCTGGTCGAGTGCGCAATGCGCCACACTTGCCGAGCCGCGAGCATGCAACGCCTCGGAGTATTCGAATGAGCCCCTCCCGCCCCAAACGCCCACGACCAGCGCCCATTGCCACCCCCTTCAGGTAGGGTGCACGCCAAATGGCGAAGGCTTGCGCCTAACATTGAAATCACCTAGCGTCCAACAGGGGATTCGGCATCGGATGGTCCGCGAGTTCTCGCCAGAAACAGGCGCAACTTCCCGATCATACTGTCCGCCCAAATTTGAATTCATGTTCATCGGAAAGACAAAGAACATCCGAAAAATCAATACCGTATAGGCATCTCTAGGAGGAATCAGGGTATTAGTGTTGTTATAAGTATTATTATTTATGATTATTATATTATTAATTATTATTATTATTAAATACTTGTAAAATGTCAAAACGGAGTGTATGAACTTTTAATATTTGTTTATTTTTTTTAAACTTTTTTTCTTTTTTACATTAACATTAAGAGGGATTATGTATGAAAACGGTCTAGGTCTAAGACTTTCCTTGTTACCCATAGCAACCAATTAGAGCCCCCCCCCCCTTTAATTTTTTTCCAAAGCACAGAATGAATTAAAGGGATCTCTGATTAGTTGCTATGGGCACCAAAGAAATTTTAGAACCTAGACAGTTTTCAATCATGTGGCCATTGGTCTCCCTCTTTGACATGAACATGCTTGTCCAATGTAAGCCAGCACTGACGTACTGCTGTATACAGGCATTTGATTAATCAAGTATTACCCCCTGACAGTGGCAGGGTGTAATGGGTATACTAACATGGCAGCCATGGCAACTGAGCAGCGCCTCACAATTGTGTTACAGGGGGGATAATCAGGAGCCGCAAAACCGCAGCCCCATATACTAATCATTGAGAAATGCAGAACACGCACCAAAATGGAAACGGGCTCTCACTGGAGATGAAGGAGATCTTCCCAACCATATCCCCCCTGTCCACATGTGGCCAGGCCGGTGACCAGTAACTGCCAAGCCCTTGTGTCCAACTGCCATCCCTCTACCAAGCAGATTTATCGAATCCTGCACACAACTCTACCTACCTTCACTGGCACAGCACCCCCTCGTAGAGATCTAACAATAAGTCATCAGGGTGGCAATCAGACTGGTCAATGGTGATTATTTCAGATCAAGGCACATCTGCTCCAATAGTACAATCATTGATGAGAATAACATCTACTGGGAGTCCAGGGATCTTACCGGCCATAATGGAGGAGTGATGGGGAACTTTGGGAGAAGAAATCGGTGAGGAGCGCCACTCTGGGAGCCTTTCCCCCGGCTGCCTGCTTGTTTGAAATTCAATGGTTACTAGTGACGATGATTTGGGACATTTGGAACCCAGCAAGGTCACCATGAGGAGATGAGGTGAAATTAAAGGAAACGGCTCCTCCTGAGTGGAATCTTTATATACATATTGAAATTAAAGTGGATTGATATAAACCTATTTTCTTGTATTACTTATAAGTGCATATATACCAAAGAACTGCAAGGATCTGTAGTAACCCACAGTTCCCAGCAGAACATTAGGTACAGCAATTCCATCTTCAATGCAAATGCGACCCTGGTTGGTTGGTTGGTTGGTTGGCTTTAGAGCTGAGACCACAATGCTGACCACAATGCTGCAAAAGAGTGAAGAAATCAGGCGATACCTTTTTCAGGCTAACTGAGTATATTTGATGGTGAGCTTTCGAGAGTACTAGCTCCCTTCTTCTGAAGGGATTTCTTCACTCTTCTACTACTTTCTATGGCTAACACGGTACAACATTATACTACTCACAATGCTGCAAATAAGAGCCTCACTCAAAGAGCCATGAACAGGGGCCTATCTGTAGTGGGTGGCAGGGTTAGCAGTCACCACCAGAGAATGGAGGGGACCCAAAATCTCTACGCCATAATTAGAAAATACCGAATTATAAATGGGCACAATGGTGGGTGTGGGCTTTTGTGAATTTTGCAATGGAGCCTAGAAGATGAATGCTATGCCTCTCAATTGGAGAGGGATTGATAAGTTATCCCAACAAAGGTGTCCCCTTTGTAGGGTCTAATAGTTCCCTGGGATTTCAGCTTTCAAGCCTAGTGGCTGGAAATTTTCTTACTTGAAGGGTTTTCTTTTCTGCCTGTTTCACGAGTTCTGCTCCTTCACATCAGCTTCAGTCTATACTTTCTGTTCAGGCTGGGGCATATTCTAACAGTAGTGACTTATCAGCTCTGCTATTCCCTAAGCTGGGCCTGTAAGGGACATTGATGATGGAATGGGCTTAACCAGCAAGGCAGAAGGTTACAGAGCTCTAAAAGGGTTAGGTATGTTCACGATGGCGTAATTGCCGCGAGTACAGTACGTGTCGAAATACCGCCGGTGATTTTGGGATCGCACTGATCAGCATGTACTACCGAAGAACGGGGAGGGGTGCAGCCCGCCGTCTCATAGATAATCAATACTCGAGCCGCGTAATCGCCCATCGAATATTGACATGTCACTTCACGAAGCGGGGTGAAACGGCAGCCCGCCCAGCCCCATTGACATCATTACTGTACAGTTTTGTATTCGATCAATTAATTGACATGTCACTATATCTCCCATCTCCTCCGCGCTTACAATACGATCGTATGTACGCGCGGGGGAACGTGGCATATCCACTAGTTCTCTATGAGAGCTATATGAAGTACCATAATTGCGGGGCCAAATTAGTTTCGCCACATATTAAGTGCAATACGTGGCGAAATACTCCTGCAAATTATGCGGCAATATAAGCCGGTGAACGTACCCCTTTAAAGTTTGTCAGTAAGATAAATGAGCTCCTGTGCTACTGATAAGATACAGCAGGAGTGACATCACGAGCTTGAACGGAGCCTGCTAAGAGGATCGGTAACCTAGGGATGCTTGTTACATAGGTTAGGAAGATCAAGCTATTAATCTCTGAAAAGAAGCAAACTCAATCAGTTTTACTATGTATTTGGAAATATCTTTTATTTACCTTTGCCACATGTTAAAGACTAAAATCAAAGTGGTGAGATTACCTCTTTAAAGGGGTTTGAGCCACAGTCCCCCCTCATTCCTCAATCCTTTTTCAAGTCTTTGAATGGAGCAGCTGTCAACCACTGCAGTGGTTGCTCCAGTTCAACCTAGGGGACCAACAGAGATAGCCGAGCACTTGTACAGAACTATCTCCTTCAGTCCCAAAGACCTTTGAATCGCACACAGTGCAGCATGTTAGAATCACTGTTTCACTCAAATATTATGCGAGAGCACAATTCTAAAAGATGGCGGACTTGGGGCGATCAGTGGGACTCACAGTGAATCAGAATGTTATTCACCTATCCTAGGTAGTTGATAAATGTCTATTGTGGCACAACCCCTTTACCTTTTCTCCTTTTTCCTATTCACTTTGCAAGTGGCAGATATTTTTTTGACCTGCTACCTCGTCTCATGTGACTTTTGTTTTATCATAAGACAACCACACAAAGCCCACATTTTGAAGCTGATCATAGAGCTCTTAGCAGTATATTTGTTCAAATGGGCACTAGAAGGGCACTGCACGGTTCTGTACTGGCGTTGTGTGACACTGTACTGGCACAATGTGACTGTACAGTATTGGTGCTGTGTGGCTCTGTACTGATGCTGTGTGGCTTTGAACTGTTGCTGTGTGGCTATGTAACACGGCGCTGTGTGGCTCTTACTGGCGCTGTGGCTATGTACTGGGGCTGTGAGGCTCTGTAATGATGCTGTGTGGCGGTGGACGGGTGCTGTGGCTATGTACTGGCGCTGTGTGGCTCTGTACTGATGCTGTGTGGCTTTGAACTGTTGCTGTGTGGCTCTGTACTGATGCTGTGTGGCTCTGTACTGGTGCTGTGTGGCTATGTACGGGCTGTTGGCTATGTACTGTGCTGTGTGCTATTACTGGTGCTGTGTGGCTCTGTACTGTGCTTTGTGGCTCTGTACTGATGCCGTGTGCATTGAACTGTTTCTGTGTGGCTCTGTACTGAACCGTGTGCTTGAGCTGTTGCTGTGTGCTCCTTACTGATGCTCGTGTGGCTCTGAACTGGTGCTGAGTGGCTAGTACTGTGCTGTGTGGCTCGATATCGAGCTGTGGGGCGCGGCTGTGTCTCGTGACTGGTGTTGTGTCACAGTACTGAAGCCAGTGTGGCTTTGATCTCACATACACAGGCTGGGTGTACACAGGTGTGCTGCGAGGGCGCTGGAGTGGCCTGACTGGTGCTGGTGGCCTGTAACTGGCATCTGTGGGCTCTGTACTGATGTTGGTGTGGCTTTGTACTGGTGCTGTAGGGTGTGGCTCTGTACTGGCCTGGTGGTTCTTACTGATGCTGTATGGCTTTGAACTGTTGCTGTGTGGCTATGTACTGGTGCTGTGTGGCTATATACTGGTGCTGTGTGGCTATGTACTGGTGCTGTGTGGCTCTGTACTGGCGCTGTGCTCTGTATAGTGCTAGTGGCCTCGTACTGAATGCGTGTGGCTTTTACGGTGCTGAGTGGGTATGAATAGAGGCTGTATGGCTCTGTACTGGTGCCAGTAATGTCTGTGTAATGGCCCTGTATGTCTCATCACTGAAGGTGTGTGGCTCTGTACTGTTGCTGTATACAGGCCCAGACTGGGAACACTGCATGATTTGGTTGGCAGATTCCCGGTGCCTGTATCGCTGGGGGGCCGCCTGAATTACATTTATGTATACCGCAGCAGACATTGCTGCTCTACCTCTATTGAAGTGTACGCAACGCCGCTTTGGAGGGCTTGACTGTTGAGATGGGCCGCGTTCTTTTTGGTGTCAGACTGTAGCATCATAGAACTGCAGCCACTACGTATGTCACTGCAAACAAGAGAAGCTCCACGCTTCAGTGTTGTTACAGGCACATCAGGAGACAGTGTGTGGCGTTCTGTCTCCAATACGACTCCCTGATGTTCCAACTAACAATAACAGGCAGTGCCCCATCGCGGCGCCAACATGCTCAACTATTAAATAAGGCAGAACAGAAGCAGCCCTGGCTGCAGCATGTATACATATAATGTATCAGGCCACGGACCACACGCCAATGCCCAGCAGCTACAGTACACTGAAAGAGCTCTGCTTGCCTGACACTGTCCTCCTCACTTCTTCAGACCTTCCCGCCGCCGACAGAACACTGTCCCTGTGGTCCAAGGATCGTCACTAGGCTGTTTTTATTCGGGGCTCGAGCCCCGATAAAACTCCCTTGCCCCGAGTCTCCCGAGCTCCAGCTCTAGCGCTGGGCCAGGAGCAACCGACTGACCCTCAGCTGCATGTGCGTCCGCTGACGCACATGCAGCTGCGGGCTTCTGCGGAGCAGAGAGCGAGCGCTCCCTGCTCCGCAGACAGTGTCCGGACCCGACTCTGGGTTCCACCACTGCGGGGCCGCCGGGTCCTCTACAGCGCTGAGGACCCGCCGCGGCCCCGTGCGCCCAACTGGCAGCGCCGCATGATGTGATGTCATCGCGACGCTGCCTGTCATCGGGCGCACAGCGCGTCAAAGGCCGTGCGCCCGAGAGCTGCCGGAGGAGCGCGGCTGAAGAGGACAGCGCGTGCTCGCCGGGGGAGTTAAAGGGAGTATGAATGTTGTTATTTTTTAAAGCGTTTTTCCTGCCTCAGTGCCCTAAAATATAGCCTCTCTGCCCCTATAATGCCTGCCTGTGGCCCCCATATCTCCTGCCTGTGGCCCCCATATACTGCCTGTGCCCCTATAATGCCTGCCGGTGGGCCCCCATATTCCCTATCTGTGGCCCCCATATATACTGCCTGTGGCCCCCATACCCTGCCTGTGGGGTGGCCCCCAATTACTCGCCTGTGGTCCCCATAAATCCCTGCCTGTGCCCCCATATCCCTGCCTGTGCCACCATATTAACTGCCTTGTTCCCCTATAATGCCTGCCTGTGGCCCCCCCATTCCCTGCCTGTGGCCCCCATATTTCTGCCTGTGGCCCCCATATCCCTGCCAGTGGCCCCCATATGCCTGCCATGTGGAACTCCATATACTGCCCCTGGCCCCTATAATAGCCTGCCTGTGCCCCAATATCCCTGGCCTGTGGCCCCCAAATTAACTGGCTGTGGCCCCATATCCGTGCTGTGGCCCCCATATATCCAGCCTAGTGGCCCCCATATTACACTGCCTGTGCCCCCATATACCTGCCCTGTGGCCCCCCATATCCCTGCCTGGGCCCCCATTTACCGGCCTTGGTCCCCATATACTGCCTGTGCCCCTATAATGCCTGCCTGTTGCCCCCATATCCCTGCCTGTGCCCATAGACTGGCTGTGCCCCTATAATGCCTGCCTGTGCCCTCATAATCCCTGGCCCTGGGCCCCATATTACTGCCTGAGGCCCCCCAATCCCGGCCTGTGTCCCCCATATTACTGCCTGTGGCCCCCCATAATATACTGCCTTGTGGCCCCCATATCCCTGCCTTGCCCCTATAAGCCTCCGTGCCCCCCATAAGCTGCCTGTGCCCCCCATAAACTGCCCAGTGGCCCCATATCCTGCCTGTAGCCCCCATAAGCTGCCTTTGGCCCCCATATACTGCCTCAGTGCCCCTATATTCTGCTCATGCCCCTATATACCCTACTTGTGGCCCTATATACTGCCAATCAGTGCCCCCATATACTGCCTGTGGCCCCATATACTGCCTCCATGCCGCCCATATACTGCTTGTGCCCCCCTATGTACTGCCTGTGCCCCTATATACCTGCCTGTGGCCCCATATACCCTGCCTGTGGCCCACCCCATATACTGCTTCATGCCCCTATATACCTAACTGAGGGGACTGCTATACATATAATTAAGGATTTGCTTGGAAATTTGAGGATTCTAAGATATTTGTGTCCAAATCCTCAGGTATAGTATTGGCGGGACAATTCACAGCCAGAAGGTGTGAACCGATGGAGAGAAAAGGGAAAGGTTGAAACGACGCTGCCAAAAAGACTCTTCCGGTGAGTCACTAAATGTAACTGCATTGTAATCACTTATTAATTCTGCAAGCGTCTACATACCACTATAAACTACCACTATATGGTCACTAGATATGTCAGTGTTTATGTCTTCAGAGCCTGTGACAGCTGATAGTCACATTGGGGGTCTGCAGGATTATTTTTTGATCCTTATGTAGTAATAGTATTTGGGTCCTTGGTTTTGTAGGGAGGGTTTTAGGTCACAATCACTTGTCTGTCAGATTTGCTCCATGTATCGGTGTATGATTTTGGTGACTGTTTAGGGTATTGTCATATGCAGGTGAGAAGTTCTTAAAAAGTAAATTTGTCATTGGTGGATTTTTACTGTACAGTGACAGCTGAGGAGTAATGGACGGAATCTGTGGTGGGATGTGCAGAAAATTAGTGACAGGAACACAAGTTTTCCTGTAAAAAACATCCCACAGTTCACAATGAGGGCGTGAAAAAATTTCGTGTGAACCCAGCCCTACCCAGAAAAACACAAAGAGCCCGAGCCCCGGATGTTTTAGGACCCTAGCAACGCCCCTGCTTGTGGGTACTCCTCCATAGAAAAGGCCTGGTAAGTGGGCCTTACCAGGGTCGTCTCTTCCATTGGGCAGGGTAGGCGGTTGTCCAGGGGACCCACAACACAGGGGCCCTTCTGGGCAGCCGCCTAGCCTGCCCAGTGGTGTAACTCCGCCTCTGTGTGGGTCTGGCGACACTGTTGGTGTGCAGGCCCGGACCCATTGCATCTTTAACGGTGCAGGGGTCTATTCCTCTTTCTAGGGACGCCAACCCCTGTAGTCTTCCGGCCTAGAAAGTCCGGAGCAACGTCCGGTGTAGGTGTGTCACACGCTGCTCATCTGGAAACCCGGCAGCTGGAAGCGGGTCCCCCGGTCAGAGGGGGCTATAACCTAATCCGGGGGCCGAATACAGGGGGCTATAACCAACAGAGTGAATATGTTACAGGGGGGCTATGACTACAAGGGACCTATACAGAGCCTATAACCTACAGGGTGATATTGATACAAGGGGCTATAACCTACAGGGGCCATATACAGGTCTATAACCTAGCAGGGACCAATATACTTGGGGTTCTATAACCTACAGGTGGCTAAGACAGGAAAAAAAAAAAAAAAAGCCTATAATCGACAGGGTGATATATTCAAGGGGCTTTAACCTACAGGGGCCAATATACAAGGGGCTATAATCTTCAGGGGCCAATATACATGGGGTCTATATCCTACAGAGGCTATGTACAGGGGGCTATAATCTACAGGGGCTATATACAGGGAGCCTATAACCCATACATGCCAACTCTCCCCACTCTCACTCACCTCGTTTTTTGTTGGCGGGGGTCCCCGCTATTTGTGTCCCCTCCCGCCCTCCCGGGGAGTTGGCATCCCTCCTCGCCGCCCCAATTAATTACGCGGCGCAAGAGTAGCGCGGTGCGCTACTCTTGCGCCGCGGGAACCGCTCCTACAGGCGGGTGCAGCGGCCGCAGCGGCGATATCCCGCCGCGCCCCCGGTCGCACACTGTGCGGGGAGAGCAGGAGGGATCGCTCCCCTCCTCCCTCCCTCCACTCCCCTGTATGTACGGCGCGGTGTGGCGCCGTACATCAGGTCAACGTCGCAGGGGAAGTGAACGCCGGGCAGGCTGCAGGGGAGTGACGCGCGGCTGCTCACCACTTCCCCCTGCGCCGCTGAAGAGATCGTCGGGAGCGGCCACGCTGCAAGGAAGCCTGGGTAAGGTAAGTGGATTTTTATTATTTAATTTTTATAGCTTAGGGGCTCTAACCTAGCTAACAAGAGGCAACTACCTGGCCACAGAGGGGGCACACCTGCAAACAGAGGGGACAATCTACCTGGCCATCAAAGGGCACTACCGGGCTCCAGAGGGGGCACGACCTGCTAACAGATGGGGCACTACCTGCTAACAGATGGGGCACTACCTGGCAACAAGGGGACACTAACCTGGCAACAGAGGGGACACTACCTGGCAACAGAGGGGTGCACTACCTGGCCTAACAGATGGGGCCTACCTGCTAACAGAGGGGCACTACCTGCTAACAGAGGGCACTACCTGGCTAAACAGATGGGGCACTATCCTGCTAACAGATGGAGCACAACCTGGCAAACAGATGGGGGCACTACCTGCAAAACAGATGGGGGCACTACCTGGCAACAGATGGGGCACAACCGTGGCAAAACAGATGGGGTCACCTCCTGGCTGACAATGGGGCACCTACCTGCTAGCAATGGGGGCACCTACCTGGCTCACAATGGGGGGACCTACCTGGCTAACAAAGGGGGGGCATCTACCTGCTACAGAGGGGGTGCAATCTACTTGGCTACAAGGGGGCATCTACCGGCCTGTAAGGGGCTCTACCAGGTTATGGGGAGGCTACTACCTGGCTATAAGGCATCAACCTGGCTTCTTCTAAGCCGTTATAGCAGTTAGGTGGGAGTGGGTGGGCTTTTTGAAGGGGCGTGGGGGGGTTGGCATACAACAAGAAGGCGAGTCATCTGCAAATTTTTGCCGCGGCGCGCGTACGCGCCGCCACTAAATTCTCCTCTTTTTTCATTTTCGAAGTTGGCAACTATCTATAGAACACAGGGGGCTATATACATGGGGCTATAACCTACAGGGGCCAATATACAGGGGGCTATAACCTACAGAGTGATCTGGACAGGGGGCTATGACCTACAGGGGGCTAATACAGGGCAATTCCCTACAGGGGGCTAATTAATACATAGGGCTGTTGGCCTAGGAAATACACCCACAGGAGGCGGGGGCCCTCGTCCCCCTCAATTTAAAAAACCCCACGGCCCGGGTCCTTCCCCCAAAATGGCCCCCCCCGGATCCCCCCGCAAAAGTAAAGGGCCCGGGCCCAAGGGTAGGAGGCTGCCCAGGGAAGGGCCCCCTGTGCTCTTAGTCCCCCGGGCAACCCCTAAAACTCCCCAAATGTAAGAGACAACCCGGGGCTAGAGGGGGAAGAAAGGGGTTTAAAGGGGTGGGGGAAGAGGGGGTTAAGTGGGGTGGGGGAGGGTATTTTTTGGAGTGGGGGGTAACAGAGGGGGAATTTTAAGAGGGGGGAAGGAGGGGGTTTTAAGGTGGGTTTAAATTTGGATTTGGTTTTTAAAGGGGGGTGAAGGTTTGGAGGGTTTAAGAGTGTGTAATTTTTAGATTTGGCCCGGACCAAAAAAACCCCCAATGCCGAATCCCCACAAGGTAAACCCCCAACTGAAAAAAGGATCTATTTTTTTGGGGGGTTTTAACTGACAAGTTGTCACTTTTTTCCCTACTTTTTGCCAAACGTGATAAAAAAATTTATCACCCCCCAAAACCCCGGTATGTTTTCAAATAATGTAAAGATTTTTATTTTTAAATTATTTCCCCAAATTAAAAAATTGCCGAAAACACCCATTAAAAGCATTTTTTTTCGCCCCTTTTATTTACTTTGGGAGTGGGTTAATTTCCCAACCCCCTTATTAGTTTCCCTTGTCATCATCGGGATAAAATAATTTTGAAAAAGCTTTTTGGGCGTTTTTAAAATTCACCCCCTTAGCTGTAAAAAAAGTCTGTTACTAAAACCTGGTCAAATTTAAATTTTTTGATTTTTGAAAAATTTTTATTGAAAAAAACTGGGATTTTTTGGGGGTTTGGGACATTTTTTTTTTACTGTTTGGGGTTTTTTCCAAAACAAACCTTTAAACCCCCCTTTCCTGTCCGGAAATTCCCCTCCCCAAATTTGGGGCCCCCCCTTTGAGGAAAATCCTTAAAATTTTTTTAGGGGTTTTTGAAAAACTTGCCCGGGGTTAGTTTTTTGAGGGTTTTCTTGGGGGGTTTTTCTAGTACCCCAAAAAGGGCTAGGTTCCGGGACGGAGGCCCCCTTTTTTTCGGGGCGATTGCCCCTTTTTGAAGGGAGTGGGATTTTTTTATTTTCCCCAAAGGGCCCATCGGGGAGAATAGTTTTTCCTCTTCCTTTTTACTTTTTAAAATTTTACATTTTTTTTTTCCCCCTTTTTTTCTTTTTTTTTCCTTTTGTTTTTTGTCCTTTTTTTGTGGGGTTTTTGTATTTTATATTTCTTGCTGCAGATTTTCCTGGCTACTAGCCATTCATTTTAATTGTTATAAAAAAGTTAATTTTATTTTGGGGAAATTTTTCCCCTTTTCTAGAGATAAAAGACACGACGCATCCACATTCTAAGCGGGTTTACCAGGGCGCACATTGGACACAGACCATTTCACTTTCCTGTGTGGGAAAAAGGGCCCAAAGGGGGTGTGGTTTGTTAAAGGGGGTTGGGGTGTAACAAATAAGGAACCTTGACGGAAGGAAGGTAAGGGGGGAAAAACAATGACCCCTAGAGCACAATTTCCACTGTTCCTACCTATTTTGTGATCCGAAACTAAGGGGAAGCGACAACTGGGCGACTTTTTCCCCTGTACCCCAAAGTGTACAGGAGACAAAACGAGACAAACAAACCCCGAATAGGTTCCAATAAGCCTCAAACAAGGGGAAAATAAGTACCAAAACTCAAGGGGGAGGAGTTTCAAAAAAAGAAACCAGAGGTCAGAAAATCAGAAAACCCAATAAAGAGAAACACTAGCTAAGTTCCCAAAAATTAACATCAAGTCAATGGAAAACCGAGCAAAAAGTCATGAACGGTTTTTTGATGGTTTTTTTCAGCTGTTTTTGGACAATTCAGGGATTTGGAAAAATAAGTGAAGAATGCGCTTTTAGGTCCTTCCCATATGGGCTTTTTGCGGGCCTTTGCACTTTTTTTTAAAAACAGGAAGGGCCGCAAATCTCCTATTTTTCATTGTGAATTTTTTTAAAGGTGGGAACTCCATCTCTGATCCTTGTCACTACTGGAAGTAAAGGTTTTAAACGACAAATCATTTTTGTTATATTTTTAAAAGGGAAATGAGTACACAAAGACACATGTGGGCAAATGAAACCACGTAGTTTGCCCTGAAAAGAAAAAATTTCAATGCCACGGGGGGGACGACCTCCACGGCCCCCCCGGGGCCCACTCTGCTAGTCCCCGCCTGAAAGCATAAGCCTTTTGGCCACTATACCTTACCCAAAAAACCTATTTTTCCAAATTTTTGAAAAGAAAAAGCAGAGATTTTTAACGGCGGCCACTAGCCCCCGCCGGACAAAAAAATTTGCATGGACACCCCATCTTTCCGGTATGCCACGCCCCCTCAAAAAGCCACCCCACTCCACCAAGCATAACGCTTTGGGAAAAAAGCCAGGAATCCCTTTTTTTGCCAGTTAACCCCCCCATAAGCAGGATGCCCCTTACAGGGAGGAGATCCCCCTTTACCAAGTAATCCCTCTGTAGCCAGGGAGGGCCCCCCTTTTGTTACCAGGTATGCCCCCATTGTTTGCCAGGTTGTCCCCCCTTTGTTTGCCACTATCCCCCATTGTTGCCAGTATGCCCCCCTGTTCCCAAAGTGATCCCCCCTCTGTTTGCCGGGTGGTGCCCCCATTTTCCCCCGTATGCCCCCATTGTTGCCGGGTAGGGTGCCCCCTTTTGCCATGGGTCCCCCCCTCTTTTTGCCACTAGTCCCCCTCTGTTGCCATGTCCCCCCCTATTGTTGCCAGGTAATTCCCCTCTGTTCCCGGGTATCCCCCCATTGTCGCCAGTAGTGCCCCCATTGTCCCATAGTCCCCCCCATTGTTGCCAGTAATTTTCCCCTCTTTTTGCCGGTGTTCCCCCCTCTTTTGCCAGGTATGCCCCCCTTTTGCCGGGTGAGCCCCCTCTTTTCCCCATTTGGGGCCCCCCTTGTTGCCAGTTCCCCCCCTGTTGCCGGGATGCCCCCTCTGTTGCCATAGATGTCCCCTCTGTTCCCCTAAGTCCCCTCTGTTCCAGGTATCCCCCCCTTTGTTGCCAGGCAGACCCTCCCCCTATAGCTAATAAAATAAAATATAAAACCCACTTACCCTCCAGGCTCCTGCAGCGCCCCAATCCCACCGTTTCTCCTCAGGGGGCCAGGGGATAGAGCACCCGGCGTCACTTTCCCCTGCCGTGCCCCCGATGTGCGTGACACACCGCGCCGGAATACAGGGAAGGGGAGGGAACGATCCCTCCTGCCCCTCCCGCCACGAGACTCCGGGGGGTGAAGCGGGCCCCACCCCCGTTCACCCCCCGGGGAGGGGCCCCGGGCGGGCCAAGAAAGGCACTACCTACCTGTCGCCAGGGCCTTTTAAAAACCCCCGCCCCTGCTTGGGGCGGGAGGAATCCAACCCCCCCCCGGGAGGGCGGGAGGGGACCCAAATAGGGGGACCCCTCCCCCAAAAAAACGGGAGAGTTGGATGTACCTAAACCCTGCTTGCCTAAGGGGGCCCCCATAGCCTGCCAAAAACCCTGCCTGCCTTTTTGGGGCCCCCATACTTACTTAAACCTCCTACTAAGGGCCCCCTATAGCCCCAAAACCCCCTGCCTTTTTAAAATGGGGTTTTTTTTCCTACCTAATCCTTCCCTGCCTCCCTATTTGGGGACCCTATAGCTTCCCTAAACCCGCCCGCCTATTTGGGGCTCCCTATAGCCTATTTAACTACCTACCTACATATTGGGGCCACCTTTAGCCTTCAACATTTACCCGAACCAGTACACCCACTTGTGGCCCACCTCACCCACATACCACCTGGGGGCTGCCTCCCCAACGGGCCTAACTACTGCCTACCCAGGGGGAAAAATCTACCTACTACCTGTACCTCCTACCTGGGGCCTATCTACCTGCCTTGGCCTTACTACGCCTACCCCTAGGACCCATCTACCACCCACATGTGGCCACAACCTGGTCCATTCCCCTTCCTACCTGAGGCCTAAACCCTACCTACCTGGAGACTACCAACCAATTTTAATGGGGCTACAAAAGTTTAAAAATGATTCGTGGGGGACAGGGCCTAGTTTAAAAAATGACTCCAGGAGTTAATCCTTGTTTTCCCCCCCCCAAAGGAGACTGGGCCTCTAAGCTATTTGGCCTTTATCTCTACACTCCCCTTTTGCAATGAGGGGGGACTTTTTAAAGGGCTGGAAGGGTTATTTTGTCCAATTTACAGGGATTGTGGGGCTGGGGGAATCCTTTTTGGTCGGCCCCACAAACAAAATTGAAATCAACAACTCGTCAGAGAAAATTCACCGTGGCATAAGATTAAAAAACACGTAAACGGTATATGTGCAGAGTCTGTTTAACTGGGATCTCCACTATATGGTCACAAGTATATAATAAGTCCTAGGCCCTGGTACACGTAATACCCACAATATTTTAAAATTTTTTTTTGTTTTTATGCTTTTTTTCATAATGTTAGGGTCTATTCAGCCCCCCATTGTTGGGAATTTGTGGTCGTGTTCTGGCAGTATATCATCCTTTGTATAGCATTATTGGAATGTTTGCACTTTTATAGGAAATTGTTTAATTAGTATGATGGGGAATTAATTTAGGGGAATCACTTTCCTTATCCCTAAT
>JAODAL010043322.1:0-33950 GCA_025379985.1 Phyllomedusa bahiana | reverse complement strand
CCAAGCCAAGGCTTCTCCAGACAAGGGGGCTGTTTAAATAAGGCCACCTTGGCTCGCTCGTGGGAAATTTGGGCCGCCCCATCATCTCGGGGTGATGGAGCACTGGCTGATGAATCCCCTGCACTTTTTGGGGGTCTCCATCGAAAACGAGAGGGGGAGTCCCCAGAAGCAGAGAGGGTCCCGAAGCAAAAAGCGGGTAAGCAAGGGAATCCCGGGTTCCCAGGGGGGCACCCGGGTTTTGGGGGCAGACAGTCCCAGGTTCTCCCGAAAATGGCCGCAACCCTGGCCGATGCGTTTACTCTGCGGGCCAAACACCCTGTCGATTGTCCCGGAAAACCAGGCAGGGGGGGGGGGGAAACCCTGGCGGAACCAGGCCGGGCCGGGTACTGTAACGGAGGAGGGTTTCCCCCGGGGCCAACGCAAAGGGGATAAAAAAGCTAAGCCACGCCCAGGAAACGAGTCAAAAGTCCCCCCTTTTTTTTCACCAGAGCCCGCCGAAAGGGGGAATGGCCCGGCTGCGGCGTGAGGCAAACCGGGCGTTACCCCCGGACGGGGACTTGTTTGGGATGGCGGCCGGGTAAAAGCGTGGTGCAAAATCGAAACCCGGGAAACGTAGTGGGGGACAGGCAAAGGTCGGGGGCAAGGGGCGGCAGAGGGTTTCTGGCAGGGGCAGACCAGCCCGGCCCAGGGCGGGCGCAAACGGGCAAGGTCAGGAAAACAAAAGCAGGGGAAACTGGTAAAAACAGGGAAATTAAGACTAAAACTCAAAACCCTCAAAAGGGCCCAAAAACACACCAAAAAACGGCAAGCGAGTGCAGGGATGTCAACCCATATAAAAGGCCCAAAGGGGCCAAACCAATTTAACCCAAATTTAAAGGGGGCCCCGGGCCCCCTTTTAAAAATCCTACCAGGGGGTCGCGGCGCAACCCCCCTTTTTAAGCAGGGATTATCCGCGGGGTTTTCCCAGACGGGAACAGGACGGGACGGTAATAGGGGGGTTTCCAGCCCTGGGGCAAAAGGGCCCAAAATTTTGCGGGCCCACCCAGCCCCCCTTTCCCGGGAAACCCCGTGGCCCCGGGGGGAAACGGCGCCGGGGGGAGCTCCGCGCGCCCCCCGTGACAAGAGGGAAAAAACAGCCCCTTCTATCCAGTTTTTCATAGCGGTTTGTAAAGGGCTTTGGATTCAAAAGAAACAAGGCCGGTTTCCCAAGGCCGCTGTTTGGGGGGCCCGGGGGGGAAACCCAAAACTACCCTTTTTCAACGTATGTGTGCCCCTGTACACACATACGGGCTAAAGGGTTATCCGCGATCAAAAAGGGAGCGCTCCCTGCCCCCCAAACGGAGTACCCCCAAGATTTCACCAAGCAAAAGAAAAAGGAAAGGAGCCCAGGGGGAAGTTTCAGAAAAATTTGGAAAGGAAATACTGTTTTTTTTTTAAATGAAACTTCTTTTTTCCATCACTTTTTCCCTTCTGCAGGGTGCCTACATACAACTAGGTTTCTACCACAAAAATTGGCCCAAATTATAGCTTAAAAAAACCGTCTTCAAACCCCGGGTTTTAACAAACTTGATATTCACATTGTGGTTTGAAATTTGGCAGGGCCCTTCCCGTATTATTTTCTCCCTAAATGGTTTTTTTTTTTTGGATGACTGTTTTGTTTTTTTAAAAGGGTTTTTAAACTGCATACGGGAGGTGACATTTTTTGAAAAAGCAAATTTGTCAGCGCTTTTTTTTAAATGTACAGTGACTGCTGGTTGATGGACAGGAAAATTAAAATTTGCAAAAGTAAAAACCATGCCCAGTTCACTTTTGTGGGCAAAAATGCTTTTGTGAGCGCGCCATTCGAGCAAAACTTAACACAAAGGGCCCGGGGCCCAAATCGGATTTTTTAGGATCCTGGGCAATGCCCTTTGGGGGAACATACAAAAAAGCGGAAGCAGTTCTCAGGGGTTCCATCTCTCCCCTACGGGAGTTGGGGTTTAAACCCCCTTCCCCCGGGGCCCCTTTTTTGGGCCCCTCCTGACAGAGGCCCATTTTTGAAATTTTGGAAATTTTGAAACTTAAAAAGAGAATAACTTTTGAAAATTTTAAACCTATCCAGGGGGTTTCAGAGTTTGTTTTTTTCTCGTGACACATTGGCTTTAAGATATTAAAAATTTTTGGCCCCAAAAAGTCCTTGTTTATTTGTGAAATATATCAAAAAAATCGGAAAAATGTAAAAAATTTTACCATTTTAAAACTTCAAAAATTTCTGTGTGTAAAAAATTTTTCACCAAAATACAAATAACAAACAAAAACCATATTCTACTTATTTTGGGACATCTTTTTTTTTAAAGTTTTTTTTTTATTTATGTAATTTTTCAAAAAAATTTTGCAATATACAAATTTTGGGGACTACCCATTTCTAACGTTTTTTTGATTGGCCGGGAAATTTTAGATACCCCCAAAAAAATGACTTTCATCTAAAAAAACCTACCCCCTTTTAAAAAAAGTATTCAAAAAAGCTTTTGGGAATTTTTTAAACCCATTAGGTTTTTTAAACAAAATTTTAAAGAAAAGTGGAGGTGAAAAATTAAAAATTTTCATTTTTTTTGAAAGATTTTAAATTTTTTAATCCATAATTCACAAGAAAAAGGGAAAGATGTATAAAGGGGAACTGCAATTTAAAATATTGTTTTCCCCGGACTTTTTCCATTTTCAAAAGGAATATCCCATATGGGGGCCCAAAAGTTGCGCGTTTTGGGTTTAAACCCCACAACCCCAGAGGGGAAGAGCACCTACTGCCCTCTGGGGCCCTCATTTTCATTACGTTTTTAAAATTTACACACCATTTTCGGGTTTGGGGATATCCCTAAGGGTGCAAAATTTTAATTTACTCCCCCCCAAAAAATGACCCCATTTTGGAAACTACACCCCTTAAGGAAAATACCAGGGTGCAGTGAGTATTTTAGACCCCAAACAATGATTCAAAATTTTTTTTTAGTTTAAGCTAAGAAAATTTAAAAAAATGTAATTTTTTCCAAAAAACCGGGGGGGGGGGGGGGGGGCAATTTTAGCTGAAAATGTTTCATTTTTAAAAGGGAATCCTGGAAAAAAAAAAACCCAAAATTTTTCACGAAAATTTTTTCCAAATTTTCGGCAATACCCAAATTTATTTTAAACGCTGTTTTGGGTGCATGGCAGGGGGGAACAAGTGAGGGAGCCTATTACTGGCTTTTGGAACGCAAGGCATTTGGTGGGCCCGATGACGCATTGCAAAGACCCCAAAGTACCAGAACAGGTGACACCTTCCAGAAGTCCGGCTCCCATTTTGGATTCAACACCAGCTCAGTAGGATCATCAACTAGGCGGTGCTACTGTGCAAAATACCACCAGTGATTCCTAGTTCATTTTTCAGTATATGGCTATGAAAAATGGTGGAAAAAATGCAGTTCCCGTCATTGCTTTTTGGCTTCAATCATACAAAGTTTCACCGACTGGTATAAAAAACAGGAGATAACTTACTATGGGTGATTGGTACGAATTACAATGAAATAAATTTTATATATGTTATTTCTTTATGACTTTTAATACTTTTAACACAATAGAAATAGGGCATAAAAAATTGCCTTTTTTATGTTTCCATATTTTTGACAACCATCAGCTTTTTTATTTTATCTATATACCGGAACTGATTCATGTTCTTGTTTTCTTTGTGGGATGAGTTGATAGTTCTTTAATTCTAGCAAATATGGGTGCCGTATGACTCTTTGGGATCCGCTTTTTAATATGGTAAATTTTCGAGGCCATTTCTACAGAACAAACGTTTTTCATGTTTACTGCTTTTACACAATAAAACACTATTATCTATTCAAAACAGAATAGCACGTTTTTGCATCATCGGCAAGTCTGAGGCCATAACGTTTTTTATTTTTTCTGTGTGTACGGAGTCTAGTGTAGTGGGGCTTGTTTTTGCGGGAATGAGTTGACACGTTTTATTGTATCATTTTTTTGAGGAGGACACGACTTTTTAAATCAGTTTAAATTCTGTTTTTTGGCAAGGCAAGGATAACTAACAATACTAGCAATCCTAGGGAGTGTTCATTTTTATTTTATTTTTAACAGCGCTCACTGTGCAGTATCCATATCAATGTATGAGCTACGTCTGTCGGGTTGATACGCATTACCGGCGATACCCAATTTATATATTTCTTTTTTATGTGAAGCAATTAAAAAAAGCAGTTTTTATTGTGTAAAAACATTTTGTATGCAGCAGCTGTCCTTCTGAGGGCAATAACTTTTTTTATATTTTCTCCAGTATACAGACGAGTGTAAGGAACCTTTTTTTTTCATTGCGGAATGACTGACGTTTTAATTGTACACAATCTTGTGTTTATATGAGTTATTCTAATGCTGTTTTATTCCATTTTAAGTGCAGCGGGATAGAATTAATGGAATCGCAATTGGGAGAGTACTTTGATTGTATGTTTTAAAATAATACCAAATATGGGTACTTTAATTATTTTTGATCTTTTTTGGTCGTTTGGCGATCTGACAAAGGACAGGAATGGTGTCACACGTGTTTTAATATATTTTTGTGTTTAACTTATTTTTTTTCCACACGTTTTTAAACTTTTTACACTTTTTTCTAACGTTTCCCCTAGGAATTAATAAAATCAATTTTAATCTTCTCTTCAATGACGAGTTCTGGCCTGAGTTAGATAGTCAGGCCAGTACATAGCATTGTTGCTATGCAACTGTGTCGCCATGACAAGACTAGTCAGACATGATGCCACCACAAGCATTATGGGCACCGTTACGGTCCAAGACGTCCTCCGGGAAGTGACTTCAGTTCCTGGACTGACTGGTAGGAAGATCATTGCTAGCAACCTAACGCAGCACGCATCAATGTCTCCGAGTAGCAGGCAGAGTGAGGGGCTCACCCATCCTCCTCCCTGCGTGAATTAGCCTCCAGAACGATGCTTAATTGATCGTCCGATACTAAGAATAAGGTTAATAACCCCACGAGGCCTCCAGACATCTCACGTCCAGCCGGGGTGGATATGCACGCATGAAGCCACGGGTAATGTTACTACCTTTTTTTTTGTTACAAAGAAATCTTGTGAAAATTTCTATTGAGTATAGGTGAAAGTGCTCAATATGGCTAGGGTGTGGTTTAGGTAGGGTGGGAGAATATTAAGGAGCTTTTGTTTGCTGCTGATTCTTAGGTTTTGAGTATTATTTTATGAGTGGCCAGAGATTTTCTCTTTTACTTTCCCTTTCACGGGCTCCAGAGATCATAGATACAAGTTTTTTCTTCTTTTATGACTGTAATTATGGCCACTTATAAAATAATCTTGTAAAATGTTCCAGCATAACTCGAAATAATCCAAATGTCTAAATTATAAATTTAAGGCTTTGGCTTTTAACCACATAAATCGGACATTGTTTGATCCCTCTACAGAAAGCCTATATTAATAGGATCATTGATAATTGATAGGCTTGTAACGGCTAGTCAAATAAAAGTATAAAAAGTACTGAGTACATGCATGTCGATGTGACTGTCTGGTAAAGGACTTCCATTTTTGACTCTTCTGATTTAACATCTATGGACTAAGACAGGGTATCTTTATCATTCTTCTACCACTGCTTAGTCTTAGGGGTATAAATTTGTTCTGTTCTCACATTTAGTGTTACGAGTTCTGAATTAACTCTGAGCTAATCTTAAGTATATTACTAACTTACTTTTGAGGCAGGTCATAGACTATGCCAATCCGATTACCAAGCTTGGCGTCTGATCTGGAACAGACGTGGACAAAATGCACAGACTCTCGTGGTACTGGTCTCTGGTGCGTCCTTTTCCCCCCTCTCATGTCTATGCTCCTACCATCCCTCCTTTTTTTTTCTCCTTTTGAGTGAATGCGATCTTATGAATGGATGGTATTAATACTATCACACTTGCAACAAAAGAAACATGTATTTAGACTACATATCCTATGTATTCATTCAATCATTTTAAAGCACAAGATCATGTCATATGCCTTACGTCTTGATATAGTTTTGTACCATGTGCAATCCTCTGTATTGACCATCATTGTGTGTATGTATTTTGTATATCACGGATTAATAAGTGCATCACCAAAAACAATTCACTTGTGTGGTTATAAAGTCATTTCTAAAATCTAAAAATAAGGTAAATGAACATAAATACCCATCATCCTAGATCTCAAAGAATGAAAATTTTTCAGTTGCAATAGCATTATATACTGCATAATGCGTCAGAGCATGACCTCGCTACAATATACGGGCATCTCTAATGAGTTGGCCATGACATGTTCTCCAAGGGATCTTCCCTCCCAGACTGGAGTAAAGCACAGTCACTCCTGGACATACTTTGGTTACAAAACTGAGTCATAATGTTCCCAGAATGCAGGCTGATCATAACTTGGTTTGGGGAACAGGCAGGCCAATATATACAATCAATGCCTTCATCATGCAGGAACTGCTGACACACTTCAGCCATCATCGGTCGAGACTAGCCACTGTCATGGCATCAGAAATAACACCAAACCATATGGTTCCCACAATGGGTCTTAGGAAATCTCATCTGGTACTAATTCGTAGGCAGGAAAACCATCTGGCAGCACCCATAGGGCTGTTACGGCCCTCACAACAGAAATGCTGTCCTCCACAACATTACTGAGACCCACCTGCCAAAACTGTATTCCTATGACGCTGGAGATCTAGCAGGCACAGAAATGTCATATCATACCAATCCATATGGTGTGTCTCTGGCAAATGGTGAACAATGGCCGCACCGTTTATTGAGCTGTAAGCACAATGCTAGGAGCTTAGTGTACGACATGGATTGGGACCCTTATACCCACCCACAATGAAGTTTGTTTTACACTATTTCGACCAAGACACATGGGCTACTTATGTGGCCTGCAGAAGGACTTTGCAGGCTTTGCGGCACTGCTCCTTCCTACTCCTCTTGCACAACAGGAGAGTAGGTATCTCATGCTACGGGTTGTTGCCTTCCTAGAGCCTCTCTCCATGTCTCCGTGGTGTCGCCTGTTTCGGTATCATGCTCTCAATTGCTCTGGACACTGTGCTGACAGAGACAGCTAACCTTCTTGCCACAGCTAGCATTACTGTGCAGCTCATCTAGAATGGCACTGCCTGAGCAACTTCTGTGGGTTGTAGCCTCATGTTACCTCTAGGGGTGAGAGCAATGAAAAAATCCAAAAGTGACCAAAACAGCCAAAAAGGATGAGAACAGAGAAATGGTCTGTGGTCACCACCTACAGAACCACTCCTTTATAGGGGTTGTCCTGCTAATTGCCTATCATTTCTACCTGTAGTATGTTCTATTTGCACGACAACAGGGGAAATTGATTCACAATCAGTGTTGATTCATAACTTGACCGGTGGATTTCACAGAAGTGTGATTGACTTGGAGTTACATTTGTGTTTTTTAACCCTTTATTTTTTTGGAGCAGTATATGTGTGTCAGTCATGTTCTTGTAGTCTGGTACATAGGTAATCCATGTCAAGTACATACTTAGCCAGCATAATAACAGATATGCTGACATATGCATACAAAGTATAGTGTGGAAAGTCCCTGTGCAGTGATTTCCTCATTGGTTCGGTGGTAGACATGTATTGTAAACACAGTGAAAATCTATCTTGTTTCACAAGAGACCAAACTTACTGTATTTTAATTGGAGAGTGTCAATGTATTATATGTTTATTTTTCAATGCAGCACAGTTTCTCAAATATCAAGCATGAATAGCTACTATGCAGCCTGCAGTTAACATAGCCATATAGCCCTAATCTTGATGTTTTAAATTGTTCCAAATTTTTTACAGTTTTGAATATATGCTAGAGAATATGTGCCAGTTTACTGTTTTACAATACATTCTTACTTGCAGAAAATATCTATTGCTGTATGATTTAAAAGGGCCCACAAGGTGGCGATGTTTAGTTATATACTGTACAAATGTTATTTTAAACAAGTTTACAGCATTTCTCTTTATTCTTTGGACTACAGTTCTTTATTTCTTGGAAACTATTTTCACATTTCATTGAAAATTTTTTATTCCTAATGCCTTTTTAATACAGTTTCTCTCAATCAGCTACAAAATAATAATATGGCTCTAGCATGGTTACACCGTAGTTCCAAGTGTATGTAATATGTTTTGTGCTGAAATCTGTTACGCTTTCATAAAGTTTTCTTTCGGGAAAACTTTTCCCAGCAAGTGACCGGATCAATCAAGCTTTTATGCGAAATTTGCAAACACAACATCAGCAGCACTCTACAAGCAATAAAAAACAGTTAAGGGGATATATGAATTTTTTTGGAAAACAAGATGGGACCAGCCACTTCCCCATGCAAACAGTCTAAAAACAAAATATGGTCAGACATCCAGCTTGAAAAATAAGTATATAGGCGCACAGGTTTTTCAATCAGATCAGGTTATAGCTGGAATCTTCTCTCCTCAAAATGTGGAGGTCTGAACAGATACCAAGAGAAGTTACATCTAGCATAGGTTCCCATCTGAATTGAGATCACCTTGCCATTGGTAGATGGGCATTTACAGTTTTGATCAAAAATGTACACTGAGAACTCAAAACTTTCATATATTCCAAAGTAGCAGAAATCGTTTTCCAAAAAATGTCAGTGTCCCCATTGACTGTTTTTAGTGCTTGTAGAGTGCTGCTGATATTGTGTTGTGTTTTTGGCTGCCACATCAGCGTGCACCTTTATACTTATTTTTTAAGATTGGTTGTGCTGACTGTATTTTGTTTTTAGACTTTATGCTAAATATGACATGTCTCCACAATTAACGCCTTATGCCTCTTTATATCCTGAAACTCTTCACTTATCTTTCATCCTTTGTTTAACACCTTTCAAGACTGTTTAGGAAACAATTGACAAACATGAAGAATGATAATGCTTTGCATCAGATGAACTGCCTGCAACAATCACCAGAACTACACCTCTTAGGGTATGTTCACACAGCATATTGCGGCACGTACAGGTACATAGCGCAATACGCCCTCACAAGCGCTGTTTTCAATACAATACTGCCTTGTATACCTATATATTTCTTGGCGTGTAAGCGCCCGAAAGAAGTGATAGGTCACTTCTTTTTATGGGCAAATATTACCGAGAAATAAAATCACTGTCTTCTGACTGACGATGGTAATATTCTTTGTACCGTATTTGCGGGGTGTATTTTGGGACAATTATTCACCCTTAGGCACGGGCATAACTAGCATCCATAGGGCCCTATTGCAAAATGAGACACAGCCCCAATGCCTAATGATGGGAAACTCAAGCAGCAGTATGTATAGTGTCATACAAAAGCAGTCCCATACTATGGGAAGAGCGCATACCCCATTAAAATAAAATATACAATTTTTTTTTTTTCTTTTTTTTTTTTTTGTTTTAAATTTTAAAACCCCTGGGGATTTCCCAAAATTTATAGCAACTGCAATGGCTGCACGCTATATTCCCCCCATACTAAAGACCATTAGAAACACTATAGTAATTGAATTTTACATATATATTTAGGATTTTTGGGTTTTTATTGAAACTGTTAGGAATGTCTGACGTTACCTTGGTTCCTCTCATCTCCCCTTAAAAAAATTCCTGAGTTGTGTGGCATTCATCATCCGGTTTTTCAGGGGAGTTTACAAGAACGGGCATCATGTTGATGTAACCAATGATTCCCCCTTCTTTCCTTCCATACTCTTTCATCTCCTGTATTATGTTTCAATTTCCTGTGAACTCGTACATCTAAAATCATAGCCCCTTCCCCTCGAAGCTTCCTACTTTATCCTCACGTGGGCAAGGGACTGTTATCAATTGTAAGGTATTTTCTTGGGGCTCAGATTCAAAATGTGAACACAGATGAGGAGGGCTTTTTAAACCCAAAACAAAATTTATCCTTAAATTGTAAATTTTTCCATTAAGCCCTTCTTTAAAATCACAATTTGTGCAAAAAAACTGAAAACTAAATTTTTGGACATTTAATTTTTTAAAGTTAAAAGATGGGCTCATTATTAACTTAAAAAAGTTTTTCAAGAAATTTTAGTTCATCTTTAAATTTTTAACCAAAACCAAATGTCCAAATTTTTTGAGTAAGTATATTAGAGTGGGGGCCCTCGGGGCAAAGCACTCCAATTGACAAAAAAAGTCACTTTTTTGGGTCCAAAATTCTTTCCTATTTTTTTTTACCCCACGGTAGCTACAGAAAAACCCAGTGCAAAATACAAACAAAACAAAATTAAAAAAAATTTTCCGAAACCAAAACGACGAAACGGGGGTTTTCCCCCACAAAACTTTAAAGGGGGCACCAATTTAAAAGGGGGATATCCTGGAGATCTCTAGTTTGTTGCCTCTCAGGCCAAAACCTTATTTTTTAAACAACTCCACCTATCAGCGCTACTGACTAAAAAAAGGGCCAGCCAAACCTGACCGGACCATGAAAAGTCCCCTCCCATACTTTGACTACCCTAGAAGAGCCCTGGAATGGGCTAAAAACAGCCAACTAACTTTTTTCCAAAGATGCCAACCAACTGGGCAAAAAAACCTAAAAAGTTCCAATTTCACCAAGGGGCCCAGAACCCTTTGGCATGTTACCCCACCTATTTACCACAGTATGTGAGAAAAATACACCCCTTAAGGCTTTTCCACTGCTCCCTTACATTGCCCCCCCTTTTTGCCGCCTGGGGGGGAGCACCTTGTGCCTTCAAACAATGAGTGTGCGACAGTGCATCCGCATTTGTTTGTTGGGAATACTTACGAGCCTCCCAAAAAATTTTTGATTTTTTGTAACTTTGAAACCCCTTTGTCCCTGGCTTTTTCCCGTTATTGTGGGCCATCCATTTTAGCGGGGAATGGTCTGTGACCACTCTAAACTATCTCCCCATCAGGTAATACCTTAGAGACTCAATCGCCTATTTCAGGGCCAGACATTCTCTTTCTACGATAGCATAGTTCTTTTCAGCGGCCGTCAACTTAAATAAACCACTGAGTGCTCTTCCCCCATCAATCAACCGGAGCAGAACAGCTCCTACTCCCACAATTGAGACATTTGCTTATACTTGAAATTCTGCTTTGAAACCAGAGGCACTTATTAATGGTCTTTTACATAGCAGCTCTTTCAACTTTTGGAAAAGCTTCTTCCGCCTTCTCATCACACTTCACTATTAAAGACTTAGACCCTTTGGTAAGGTCTGTGAGCAGAGCTGTAACTGAGGCAAAGTTTGGCACAAACTTTCTATATTATCTGGCTATCCCTAAGAAGGCTCTGACTTTTTACTTTTTTGGAAACTGATTTAGGCCAATTTTTTAATTGCCTCAATTTTATCCAATTGGGGCTTAATGACTCTTCGACCAGTGTTGTACCCCAAATATGGAGCCTACTTGAGACCTATAGCACATCTTTTTAGGTTTGCAGTCAGACTCGCCTCCCAGATGGAGTCCATGGCCGCCAGAACCATAGTCAGGTGGGATTTCCAGTGTTAGCCGAAAATGATCATGTCATCTAAATATGTGACGTATATTTACTGTGGGGCAGTAGAACGAGATCCATCGATCTGTGGAACGTGGCTGGGGCATCATATAGGCCACAAGTGAGAACAACGTATTGAAAATGGGCGTCTGGCATAAAAAAGGCTGCTTTCTTCCTAACTGCTTTAGTAAGTAGCACCTGCCAATAGACCTTTGTAAGGTGCAGAGTGGTGATATAACTGGTGGGCCCAAAACTTTCTATCAACTCATCCACTCTTGGAATATGATACGCATCAAATTTTGATGTTTTATTCAGTTTCCTAAAATCATTTCCCCCCACCTGGTTTGGGAATGAGAACTAGGGGGCACCAACACAGGGTCACCAGGCTGTAAGGACCTGAACCTTGAGGATCTATTATACAACTGGCTTGTGCCTCCTGAGCCTGCTGCATATGCTCTTTAACAATCGACAATACTACAGCAATCCTATTCTGCATTTCAGCAATATGTTTGATGACAATGAGGTGAGGTGTATGTCCCTGCTCCCAGAATTGAGATCAAGGCTTTGTGATGGCCACTCCAAAACATTTATACTTAAGCCACTGTGTAACCAGTTTGGCAGTAGTGCTTCAGGACATTGTCAATTTGGAAGAACCATTTCAGTCCAAGCTTCCTGGCTGATGTCTTGAGATGTTGCTTCAGTATTGCCACATAATCTCAATTCCTCATGATGCCATCTATTTTGTGAAGTGCACCAGTTCCTCCTGCAGCAAAAAAACCCCACATCATGATACTGCTACCCCCATGTTTTACAGTTTGGATGGTGTTCTTAGGTTTACAAGCTTCTCCCTTTTTTCTCCAAAAGTGACGATGATCATTATGGCCAAACAGTTCAATTTTAGTTTTGTTAGACTACAGGACATGTCTCCAAAAATGTAAGTCCATGTTGATAGAGTACTTGTTTCACTGTGGATAATGACACAATCTTACCAGCTTCCATCAGCATCTTCACATGGTCTTTTGCTTTTGTTCTTGGGTTGTTATGCACATTGGACCAAAGTATGTTCATCTATGAGACACAGAACCCGTCTCCTTCCTGAGCGGTATGATGGCTGGACATTCCCATCCTGTTTGTACTTGTGTATAATTGCTTGTAAAGATGAATGAGGCACCTTAAAGTATATGGAAATTGCACCCAAGGATGAACCAGACTTGTGCAAGTCCACAATTCTCTTCCTGATATTTTGGTTTAAACTTTCCCATAATGATACACACAGAAGCAGTGTGCTTCTCATACTTTAAAATACATCCACAGGTGTGTCTCTAATTAACTCCGCTGTTGCCAATAAACCTATCCGAAGCTTCCAAGAACAAGACCTTATCATATAGGCTGCACCAAAAATGCATAGTAATCCTAGTGTATGTAAACTTTTGACTTTGCAGAATGTAATAAAAATACCTTAAAATTCTCTCTCTCTCCTCTCTCTCCCCCTATCTCTCGTTATTCTAGCATTTGGCAAGTATTAATAATTTTGGTAATCCTAATTGACCTAAAACAGGTAAGGTTCATCCTGATTTCATGTCAGATAGTGAAAGAAACACATGGGCCTTTTTATATTGTGCATATAAACTTCTGGTTTCAACTGTGCACACACACACACACACACACACACATATATACACAGTATATCTATACAAAAAAAAACCTGTTGCATTATTTATTATTGTCCTGTGACAGTTTGACACATAAGTGAAGTTGTGAGAGAATAGCAAGCACTAGTTTAGAGACACCAAGTAAAAAGAGTATTCCTTCACATTCCCACTTTAAATAAATAATAGAATAATTGTAAATATTTTGCTATAATCCAATACTAATTCAGCAATGACAAAAAAAAATATTTTCTTCATTCAAATTTAGTGTATTAGTGTATGTTTTAAACAGTTGACTATAAATGCTTTTGGCCTCAAATATGGCACTTACAGGGGTTGTACCACAGTAAAAATGATATCCCATTGAATAAATATTGCCAAAATAGCAAACTAAATTGAACAGTGTTAATACAACACTCCTACCGCGATAGCCTGGTTAATGGAACTTACATCCCGTGTTGCAAGTAGTTCCTGCCATCTGGTGATTTTTCTCTTATCTGGTTGAGCATGCGCAGGTGGTTCTACTTAAGAGCCTCTGCAATGGGTTGCAGTGAAACATGCAGCATAAAGAGGACCAAGGGACCATTTTAAATAGGGGATGAATAAGAAATGACTATAGGGGTGAACAAAGGTGATATTATTACTGTATTGGGGAGCAAAGTTGGGTATTAATACTTGATGGAAGAGGTATTCTGTAGGGAGGACAAAAAGGGGCATTATTAGTGCGTGGGGGGGCATAGAGCATAAAAGGGGGCATTTTTAGTCTATTGGGGCACTATAACTGTGTGAGACCCAAAGTGAACTATTATGATGTAGGGAATAACAGTTATTCCGATGTGGGGCACCAAGGGTGCATTACTAATATCTGGGGAATTTGTATAGAGGCGGGGATTAGTGTTGTGCTTTGGAGTCATACAATAAAAAGGAAGCATACATTTCAGTGACTGATGTGTTTCCTTTCTTTTTCTGACTGACTGGCTCCGGATTGGTTTCCCAATTTTCTCAGGATCTCTGGCAATTCAGGACAGGAGTGAATCTAAAGTGCAACGCTAGTAGGTGGATGCTGAAAAGGCAAGGAGCCAATGATGTTTGTGGGGCGAGAGCTGCGGGGATGGTGCTGGAAGAAATCATCATGGCGGTCTGGGCTGGAAAGAGAAATTAGAGAAGATGTCACCCAGAGTCACTGGATTAACATAGTTACATAGTTTTTAATCCTTAAAGAAGACAGCTGTCCTTCCACTTCTGCCTATTATCCTATAGTGTTGATGGCGAGAAAGGAAAAAATCCCCATGAAGTAGAAGCTAATTGTCCTGATTTTGATGGAAAAATTCCTTTCTGACTCCAATCTGTCAATCCCTGGATCAGCTACCCTATTCTGGAATTCTAAGCATTATAACTTATTATATTATTGCATTCTATAACTGCATTTAGGCCCCCTTTGAACTCATTCAGTGAGTTTTCCATGTCCAGTTCTTCTGAGTTCAATAGTTTCACTGATCTTACAGTAGAGAATTCCATTCCACTGTATATTTATGTAAACATCTTCTTTCCTTTAGATATACAGGATGCCAACCTTGTTATGACCTGGGCATAAATAATTAATGCGATAGATCTCTATATTGACCTTTGATATACTTTTACATATTTATTAGGTCAAACCTGAAGTCATTTTTTCTCTCAACTAAATGATCTTAATGTTGTTAAATTTTCTAGGCTTTAGAGTGTCCCATTCCTTTTATTATTTTTGCTGCCTACATTTGAATCTGCTCAAGCCTATTTAACTGTATTGTTCATAATATCTGCACAGTGCCTGTGTAGAACAGGTATCTATCTCTAAAAGGTAACTTTATACACATGTGGACAAAATTGTTGGTACCCTGCCATTAAAAAGGAAAGAAAAACACGCAATGATTACTAAAATGAAATTTCTCAAAACTGACAAAAGTAATAATAAATTTAAAGTAACTGAAAATCAACTAATGAAAATCAGATTCTGCTTTCAAACTGTGGATTAATATATTTTTTTTAAATAAACTAATGAAACTGGCTTGGACAAAAATAGTGGTAACTCCTTAACTTATAGTGGTTGTCTCAATACATAGATTAGCTTTTAATGTGTTGGAAATGGTAAGTCAAGACATTTACCAAAATACCTTGATCATTATTTAAAAACCTGATTTCTATCCTCTCAATTTATCCCTTTCTAATTGTGAAGGAATAACTCCTTTTCTATTATCAAGTATGGTGGTACACCACCTATTAACAGGGGAACCTTATATATACAGTGATTTACTAACTCCAATAAGTGATCCAAAACATCATACTCACTCTTTGTTCTCTTGCTAGATTCCCATTTTTTTGGAGACCATTTGACTTCACAATTGTGTCCCACTTGTTGTTGATTCTTCACAAAAAAATTTAAATTCTATGGGCGACATGTATGATCGGGCTTTTCGCCTGTTTTTTGGAGTAACCTGCGTCTCCTGGCCCGAATCCCCCTGTCGGACGCAGAGATGCAGTGTTAGGCGCAGCGTTCGCCACTTTCAGCTTCGCCCGGCATGAAGGGGCGGGCAATGGGCGCGGTGTAGGCGTTCCGGGGCGGGACGCGGCACGCTCGAAAACTCCGAGGCATGTACGATCGCGAGTCGGCGCATTGCAGCGCCTGGCAGCTCCGACAGTCAGACCTAGTTTATTTTGGTCTAAATGCTCCGGCGGATGCGAAGTGAAGCGAGAACGGAACATGAGAGGAAGTATACAGAAGATCGCAACAGAAATCTCGGCTCTCAGCTCCGTGCAGCATGGAGTATGATTCCAAAAAATCGCCTTTATAAAGGCGTCAAACATTCTCCGAAAAGAGCTCAAACCTCAAAAAAAAAAAAAATCACTTTCCAAAAAATCTAGAATGGCGCAATATCAAGAATTAGGATATTGGAAATTGCCGGGAAATACAGTAATTCAAATTCTGAAAGCTATTCTCATTGGTCAGCAGAAACCGGCCAATCAGAATAAGAGCGACAGTGAACCATTTAAAACCTATGGAGAACTATTGACCAATCAGAATCAAAGGCGGGACAGTTCAAAATACAGTAAAAATGCAGAAAAGAGCTGATTGGCTGAGCTAGTGGGGGCTTGGCTATCTCGGCCAATCAGAATAGGAGCGACATGGACCCTTATAGCCTATGGAGAAGTTTGAACCAATCAAATCAAAGGGGGACAGTTCAAAATACAGTAAAAATGCTGAAAAGAGCTGATTGGTTGAGCTAGCGGCGGCTTGGCTATCCCAGCCACTCAGAGCGTGAGCTACTTCTCCCAATGTAGTCTATGGAGAGATGGGCGCAATGCAATCTCGGCTCTCAGCGCCGTGCGGCATGGAGTATGAATAAAAAAATCATTTCTATTAGTTATAAAATATTCTCTGAAAAAGAGCTCAAACCTTCTATGAACATAAATCAATTCAAACCCGAACAACGCGTTTGTCGCCGAGACCGGCGCTAAATCAGGAGCAGATTTCGCCGGAAAACCGGCGGAAAGGTGCGCCCCGACGTGGCGAGATTCATACATGTCGCCCTATATCTTTATGTTTGAAGCCTGAAATGTGGCAAAAGGTTAAAAAGTTCAAGGAGACCGAATACTTTCACAACGCACTGTAAATAACATCCATTATTCAGGAGCAATGGTTACTTACGTTAAACTCTATATGTACTTAGATTGCAGTATATCATGGTATATCCTGCTTTATTTAATATACATAATGTAGGAGTTCTCGCCGCGGCCTTTTCCCAGGGCCATAGCTGTGCCTATTCATTACCGGGTCATGCTGCAATTCGGGGGTTGGTCTGTGCATCAGCCCGCTTCATTACTCACCTGTCCCAGTGCCAAGTACAGCTTGGCCATCCCTTCTCTTGCTGCATCTGTCATAATTATTGTTCTGGCCACTCGTGTGTGCGTCCACACTTTCTGGGATTTAAAGGGCCAATGCGCACCGATACAATTTTCCTCAGCCTATCATCTCTGTCCATGGGGATTTTAAGGACACCTATCCCAGCAATTCTTGCCAGTTGTTGATGTCATACCCTAAATTTGCTCCACTCTGTGCTTTCTCCAGTTTGCCTACCTGTTGCCGTTTCTTTTGCTACACTCTTGCCTCGTCTGCACCTGCCTTGACCTATTGCTTGTGCCATAACTATACTCCTGCCTCATCCTCCTGTACCATGCTACCTGGCTTGTCAGCTTTTACCATGAGGACCTACATCAGGGGTAGCAACCTTGAGGTTTCCAGCAGCACAGAAACAACTGGCATTGCGGCAGGCTTTGGTGAAGACTGAGGGAAGACTCAGTAGGTTACACTAGCTCTCCAAAGGTGACCAAGCAGATTTACCTCCTGTCCCAGGCCAGTTTGGGGCGTACAATGGGCCGGGGCCCAAGATGTTCCTCTGAGACAGTAAAAGCCCTGCGAAAAATTTTTTTGCGCCGGGGCACCACCCCAAGAAAAAACTGTTCCGGATGCTGCAAAACCATAGCGGCCAGACTCCAGGAAACCACTCCTACTCCGGTGCTGTTCAGACACTTACTCTGGCTTCAGCAATTCCAATCAGCTTCTCTCTGATGTGTTATACCTCCTGTTTATTTAAACATTTCACCGCTAGTGGATATTTGCATTTCATGCTACGGTTCCTTACCCGGTTTCCTCTTGCCCCGTTTGCCTCCAGCTTCAATCAAAAAACAAAAGGAACCAACTTCAGCAAACAGCTTAGGATTTTTTGCAATACCCAATAAACACGTAAACCGTATTTTGTATGAGCATAGAAAAATTTTCGCATGCATGCATAAAAAGGAAACAAAATACTGAAATATAACGCTGCAAAAGCATGTGAGGAGCGCTAGACCCCGGCCGTACACTAAAGATGAAAGTTTCGAAAGTCTCCGCCCTCTTTGCTTGAAAAAGTTGCTTTGGTGTACGGCCGGGTCTGAGCAGCTCTTTAGAATTTGGCCTGGAACGAGGTTTTGGTTTCTACTCTTTGGAGAGGCCTAAAAGCTCACATCAAAGATGAGCTTGCTGGTCGCAACCTGCTTACCAGCTTGGACAACCTCCTCACCCTGGGCCCCCTGCATTGTGTCCACTTTTAAGGGGCGGCAGCAGGAATTTCCCACGTGACAGGGGTGTAGTAAAAGGGTTTTTGGGTTGGTGCAACCTTCACATTGGGCCTCCCACAACCCCATACAATGACTGTGGACAATAGGTTCCCTCCCTGGCATGATGGATGATTACAGTGTAGCGTGGCATGGAAAAAAATATTTATTCTTAAAAGGATTGTCTAATAGAAGAAAAATTTATTTGAAATGGGCCAGGCAGCAGAAAACAAGAAAAACAAGTTATACATCCCAAAGATCAATAAGTGTTTACGAATAAGTGTAAGACGAATAAAACCCAAGTACTGTTGCAGAACAGTTACAAAAAGGCCTGCCTATGGCAGGGGGCAATATAAGTAGTAAAGGGGGATTTAGGAGGTCTTCATTAGGGATCTGGCTGTCATGCCTACCATTTGGCACCCCAGGATCTCGTGGTAGTGGAGTGGGGGCGATTGTGGACTGAAACGGTGCCCAGCACTGTTAGTTTATCTTTTTGATGCCACGGCCTTGTGTACCACTGCATCTAAAGGGTCAAACTGACAGGATTGGGAAAAAACAAAAAGCATACCACCTACATGGCCCTTAAAAAAGTAAAACATCGGGAGCGTGGTTTGCCTGTAAGGATGGACGCTGGTTGCTGCGCTCCTCCGTGACACCTAAAAAAACCCCATGAGACAAGAAACCATGTGCCCCAAAAAAGGAAAAAAAGACACCCAGCTACAGGAAACCTGCTGAACCTCGGGCTCCTAAAACTAACATTTTTGCCCCTCTCCAGAATCTACAGGAGGAAGATCCTCCATCCCGCGCCCAGAAGCTGCCGGCGCCATCTTTCCGCGCGGCCGGGAGTTCGCGCCATATCCCTGCACAGCATTCGGCTGCGTCCCTGACAAGCCCGGACACTCACCTTCAGTCCGGGGATAGGCTGGAGATGCGCCCGGACCCACTGGCCTTGCCGAAGATTGCGAGCTCTGCAGAACCAGAGACTGACCTTCCTGACTCCCGGAGTGCACCAGGTGCGGCCGCCATGCGAGAGACGCGGATCATCTCCTCGAGCGGGACATGCAGCAGCGGCGTCCGAGCCGCCAGGTCAGTGCATCCAAGATGCCCGGAGCTCTCTCCCTGTAGCCTCCTTTTCACCCGGCCCAGCGGGACTGCAGGAATCTGGGGGTTCCCCCTCTCAGGCCCGAGGCGGGGATAATGAAGCGCCATCTTCTCCTAGCTCCTCTCCGGACACTCCAGGGACACAAATGGGGACATCCACCCCACAGAATGCCTCTGCTAATTGGGCAACTGAGGGCCCACTGGGAGCTGAGCACCCGCATATAGGGGCTTCACCCTGGGCACGGCAGGGTGCGGGGGTGAAAACTTACAGTCAGCAGGGAGCTGTTGACCCAGCCATGATGCCCAGCAGGGACAAAGCAACACCCCTCGCTGCCCGGGGCACACAGAGCTCCATTGAGCCCCTGTCAACGTTGGATCCCTCAATGGATCAGCCTTCTCATTTGCAAGGATGCACTAGAGGTGGCAAAGGCTACAAGGCGGATGCAACATATCATCAGGCCTCAAGCCCTTCAGAAGGGGGTAATAGTCCCACCTCGGACAAGATGGAAGACACTATCCCAATTGATAGCTACTCTGTGAGAGATGCCTTGTGGCCCTGGAGCCGGGGCCCAGAAGTGGCTTGGGGTGGTGGTGGGGCTCCTATGGAGGGTGGCCTTGGCCAGTGCTCCACGCCGGCTCTCCCTGCCCATGGGGGCCCTCCTGCTACTCTGACCCCGTCTGGGACCCCACGCAGCTCAGGGGAGCCCTTGGAAGTCCCAATACGGGGGATTACCCCTTGGGAATCGAGCCCAAACTCCTCCACATGGGGCGGAAGCCCCCTCCATGCTGTGAAAGTAGGCCATGCTGAAGCACCTCTATACCAGAGTCACTTGGAGACCCTCGCCGTCACAGGGTCCTGCCACATGCCACCAGAAACAGCCATGCTGGCACTGGAAGCACATCCAGAGCTTAAGGCACTGCTCTCCCTTCTGCCCTCCAAGCGGGATATGCATTTAATGAGGCAAGCATGGCGGCAAGATCTCCGTCCAGTCCAGATGGATGTGGCGGACCTACAGAAACGGGTTCACGAGCTGGAATCAGGAATCAACGTCAACCCTGGTATCCTCCCTGCAGCAATCTCTATCGGAACAAACTTCACTCATCTCCACTCCTGCCAACTGGACGACTGGGAATTGTAACAGAAGGAAACAATTTAGGAATCCGAGGACTTCTGAAAACGATTAAACAGGGAGCTCTCTTCGTTTGATGAAAATTATTCAATTTTATCCTGGGTATAACCTGAGGAATCCCTTTATTGAGTTTGACAGGGCCCCATAGAGCGTTGTGGCCGCAGAGGTAAAGATCCTTCAAAGGCCACGCGATGTCAATTGCAGAGTACTTTACTTCACATCCCAAAAGAGGAGATAATGCGCAAGGTTCGCCTGTTGCCTGAGTGGATTTTTGGGGGCGTAAAGCTGAAACTTTTTCCCAGACTCTAAAGACTTTACTCTTCGGATGAGAGGGGGCTCTCAAGGCCCCCTTTTGTGGGGCTCTCCAGTCCAGGAACATTCTGTATAGAGGGGGCCCCTTCCCCTTTTTCCCCCTTTAAAGTCCGTCATGTGTTAGTTGCTCACCCTTTTTTCCCAAATGGCGATTTTGCTCCCTTTCCCCAACCTTCTGGATCTCCCAATTTTTCTTTTTGGGTTTGGGCCTTCGGGTTGCTTCAGCGGCCCCCAACCCCTGGGTTCCCCCGGGCCTTTTGGGAAACCAGGGGTTTTCACTCACAACTGATTTTTCTTTTAAGCCTAAAAGATCCGCCCGCCGTGGGGTACCCCGGGGACAGTCACCCCCTCGAGCAAAAACCTCAGGGTGAAGCTCTATGCCCTGGGGGGTTTTGGTGACCCCCCTATTTTTTCCCCTTTTTGCCCCTTTAATCTCTTCCCTTTAAAAATTTTTTCCCTGTTTTAGATGTGGGAAGGGACTTTTACCTGTTTTGGATCGTTCTTGCTAAAAAATTTGGGGCCCTTTGGTTTTTTTTGATAAGACTTAGTCTACACCCATGTTCTGACCCCGGGGCCCTGCCCAGACTTTTATATTAGGATGTTTGGTTTATACTGTCCGGGCCTGGTTTTTTTTTTTTTTTTTCTCTTTTTTTTCTCTTTGTATGGGTTTTGCTTTCTCTTTTTGGGGTTTGGGGAAACCCCCCCCCTTTCTGGGACCGCACGATGCCCCCATACTCCTCCTTCTTGCCTTTTCCCCCCTTTTGGGTGGGGGGGAATGGGTTCGGGTGGGGTGGTTTAAATCCCCTTTCCATACAGTTTTGTTAAAGAAAATAAACCGGAGGTTGGGCTTGTGCAGGGTTTTGTAGCCCCAAGCGATTTGGTTTTTTTTTTTCTTTTTTTCTTTCCGACATTCCCCTTTTGGGGGGCTGCGCTCCTTGTTCTGTCCTTCTGTGGGGAACCCCTGTTTTAGTTTTGGCCCTTTGAGGTACCCAAAATTGCCCCAGCAGTTACAAATCTGCCTCTTGAGTACTTGGCCTCTGCTTTTTGGGCCTTTTTTTTTTTTTTGAAGTTTTTGGGACTTGTTTTTGTTTCTCTTAGGATTTTCTGGTCTCCTGTGTGACTCCGTCCCCCCTCTGATTTTGGGGAGCAATACTTTTTTTGGTGTTCTAAACAAATTGCTATGGCAAATTATACGTATCACTTTCCTTAATTTTAAAAGGGCTTTAATCCCCCCGGGAAAAAAGATTTTCAGATTCTTTTCCACCCCATAAACAAGAATTCAGTTTGAAACCCTACAAGAAAAACAAACACCTCCGGGCCCCTCTAATATGAAAATCATTTGGGAATCGGTCCCTTCCCCTGTTGGTGCCATAAAAAGGATTCTCCCTTTGGGTTTAAAGGGGAAGGGGGCCATTTTCTTAAAACAAGTCCCTTTTTTATTACGATCCTTGATACCTTGGGGATGAGGAAGCCGGGAGTTTTGTTTTGTAAAGATTAATTTACAGGGCCCACATCCCCAAAATTGGGCCCAAACATTTATCCCCCCAATAGGGTAAACTGCCTTTTTTGGCTAAGACTCGGGAAAATTCTATTCACTTTCCCCAAGGGGGCAGTTAGTGTTAGGGGGGAAAAGGAATTTTAACCTGGCTTTAAAATTTTTTCCCCGGGGACACCTCCTCAGGGCGCCCCTCGATAGCATATCACATCTCTTTTAATTTAAAAAGCTGCCCCAAGACATGCAGCTAGTGGATGTATTTGGGGGACTGTTTACATCGGACGAAAAGGGGAATTTACACTTTTTTTTCCCTTTCCCGCAAAAATTTTTATTCCCCCCCATTGATACGTCTTTAAATCCATCATTCCCTCCCTTTTTGATTTTGGGTGTTCTTTTTGCCTCTGTGGGGGAAAACCTCCCATTAAGTCACGCCCCGTTCACTGCCCCCTATTTTTCCCCAAACTTTAAAAACCCCGCCTTTGCATGGCGATTAAAAAATCGCTCCTTTTCTAAACCCATTTTTTTGTCAGAACTGAAAGCGCTTGCAGAATTTTTTCTCGACCATAAATGGGTTTAAAACCACCCCAGGTGCAATGGGAGACCTTGAATTTGCAGTTTTGGGGGGGGCCCTTATAAAAACATGGAGGGGGTTTAAGAGAGGGGGCCGCCTTTAACCCTGCATTTCCTTCTGTCAAAACTGACTTCATGGAGGACCAACACAAGGCCTGGGGGGGCTGGAGTGGGGGGGATCTAAAAAGCTGGGGTTTAAAAACCGTCAGGGAAATTTCCTCCAGGAAATGGAAAAAGAAACAAGAGATCCCGCCAACTTTGCTCTAGTTCTTTTTATTTTTGGAGCAATCCCCCGGGAAAGGGGGCCTAGGCCGGGGGTTTAAAGAGTTAAAGGGGCCGCATTATTCGCCCCTTCGTTTAAAACCCAGGGGGGCCGCGAAAACGGCCCCAATCTCCCCAAAGGGACATCCCCCAAAAGGGGTTTCCCCAAATTTTTATTTTGACCTATTTATTTTCCCTGCTCCCAAAGGTCCAGCCCCCCTTTGCTCCAGTCGTATCTTCCCGGGTACTCCCCTTTTCCAGCCCCCCTTGTGGACCGTCCCTCCCGGGGAGGAGCCTTTCACTGAAGAAAAAACGGGGGGGCCCGGCCATTCAATCACGGGCCCTCGGTAAAAACCCCGGGTCCAGATGGTTTAAGGGGCCCTTATTCTATAAACCTTAAAATGGGGAAAAATGTCAAAAACCCCATTCTTAAAGCATTCAATCCCAGCCCCAACAGAGACCCTTTTGACCGAGCCTTCTTCCCGAGCTAAAATTGTTTCATACAAAGGGGGCAAAGATCCATCACGGGTGTCAAAACTCCGCCCGACTCCCTGATTAAAAGGACACAAAAAATCTTTCCCAAAGATGGTGGCGATAAAATAACCCCCCGCCCCAGTTTATTATCCATCCGGACCGGGGGGTTTTTTTTCCCTCCGGGGGAAGGCGGGGAAACAATACACAAAAAAACATTCTCCTTGATAATCACATCCCGGGGACAAAAGACCCCTGCCTTCCCCCTGTCTCTTTAGCGGGGGGAAGGCCTTTGATCGGGTAGCTTGGCCCCTTTTTACAGGGGGTCTTTGGGAATTTAATGGGGTTTGGGGGGAGGCATAAGGGGGAAAATTATGGCCTTTTTACACCCCAACCCCCAGGCCCAAATCCGAATTAATGGAGTTCTTTCCGGGTCCCTTGACCATAAGGAATGGCCCCCAGGCAGGGATGTCCCCTCTCCCCCTTCCCCATATATATTGGCTATGGGCACTTGTTTCAAAGGGCTGGGGGGGACCCAGAGGGTTCAGGGGATCCCGTTTAAAAATTTACCTTTCCCCTTAAATTTTTCGCCCTTTGCGGACGAAACTATTTTTTTATATTCACTAGTCCCGCCACCTCCTTACCGGCGCTTGAAGGCCCTAGAGGAATTTTAGTTCCAAAAGTAATTTATAGAATAAACATTGGCAAAGAAAGCTCTTTCCCTGAGTCTTAAAATTTTCCCCAGACCCCCTTTTCCGGGCTTCCCCGAAAAACCTCTTTTCCTTTCTTGGGGAAACTTCGTCCCTTTAAAAAATATTTGGGGGGGACGGTAACCCCCAACCCGGATTTGATTTAAAGACTTAAAAATTTTGACCCCTTTTTGTTTAACCTTCAGGGGGGTTCCAAAGGATGGGATAGGAAGGGTTTTTTGGATTGGGGGAAAAAAATTTTATTAAAAATGAATGTCCTTCCCAGACTCCTGTTTTTCTCTATCAGGCAATTCCTATAAGGCTTCCAAATCTTTTTTCGTTTAAAGCTCCGAAATTGGGCATTTCCCAAATTTTTTTGGGACGGGGTCGCCCCCGAAATATCGGAGAGGGCACTGTCCGACCAAAAGGCGGAGGGCGGTTTTCCCTTCCCGGTTTTCATGCATATTACTTGCGACGGGGGCAGTCCGCATTTTGGAAAGCCCTTTTAATTTGGGCAAATTTTTTAAACTGTGGGGGGATGCTTGAGAAAAAGGGTTTTTTCAAACCCACGTCCCGGCCTTTCCTTGGCTGCCGGGAAACCCATAATTTCCAAAGGGAAACCCTTTTCTTGCTGTACCCCCCGTTTGCTCGACCCCCCGTTTCGATTGTAGAACCTTTGCTTCTAGGATAATTTTTTTTTGTGTTGGTGGTCCAAGCACCCCCCCCTACTAGGTAACCCGACCCTCCCAGATTTTCTTTTTTGGGAACCCTTAAAACCCCCTTGTTTGGAGGGGGGCCACTGCTCTTCGGTTTTGGTTAAAGGGTTCATAACCTCGAACTCTTGAAGAGCTACGAGGAGCTGGTTTGGGGATGTGAACATGAAACCCTTTTCCAGATTCTGTACTATCAGTAAGTTTGTCTTTATTCAGGTGGAAGCAAAATTTGGGGGGGCAAAAAGACCCCCCCCAACTACCTTCGGTTGGCCTTGGAAGTACGGAGAGAAAGGGGTCTTTCCCGGGTCTATAGGCTAATGATAGGATCCTTGACATCTGCAAGGGTCACCCCTTTTAGAGTAGTTTGGGGGGAAATTTAAAAGTTTAAATTCTCTGATGAGAGTGGGCAAGACGTTTTTCTTAATCCCTAAATCCTTTGTATTTTTCAGGGCCCACGAAATTTAAAATTTTAAAAAATTTTCACCAGGAAATAAAAGGGTTTTTTCCGGGGTTTTTGAACGTCTTGTTTCCCCTCGATTTTGGGGCGCTTGCTGGAGGGGGTGGGAAAGAGAGGAAAGGGCGTGGTTTCCCCATTTGGTGGGGGCCCGCCCCGTTTTACAGCCTTTTGGAAGGAGGTGATCGCAATAAAATTTGAGGGAAGGGGAAAACAGATTTAGAATACCTCCTGCCCTTTAGTGCCCCTTTTCGACATTCCCCTCCCTAAGCCCTCCTAAATCCCAAATTTTTGTGTTTATTTTTCTGTTGGGGCCCCCAAAATTTTTTTTAGGTTTTTCCGAGACTTTGGCTGTCTAAACCCGCCCTACTCTGGTGGATTGGGTTTTGGGAGGAGGGCCTTTTTATTGCGGGGGCTGGAGGGGAAATTTTTGGTCCGGGGTTTCCCCAAAATGTACACTAAAACCTTCCCAATTTTGGGGAAAATTGGGTTTCCTTTTGTTGGGGGACCCCAAAAACCTTCCCAGTCCTTTTTAAAATAAGTCCCCTTCCCCCCTTTAGGATTACCTGAATCGAAGGGGGGTTGGGGGGTAGAGTAGTGGAGATGCTACTCCCTTTGTTCTTCTTGGGAGGAGGGGGGTCAACGATGAGCAGGTTTTTTTGTTTTTTCTTTAGATCGTTTTTCTTTTTTTTTCTTTCTTCTTTCTCTCTTTGGTTTTTTTATGGGTTAGCGATATATGAGGTTCCCTTTGGGCCAAAATGCTAAGTTGGGTCCACTTGGGTTTTTAAACAATTATTTTGGTAACTTTGGGAAAACTCTTGGAGGGTGGTCTCTTAATTTAAAGACAGGGTCCGGGCTCTGGGGGGGAAAGGGCTACGTGTTTAAAACTTTTGGGGTTTTCACCTTTTTCACTTTGGGGATAATAGATTGCTAATATGATGCCCTTTCTTATTTGGGGGTTTTTAGCTCTTATACGACATTATTTTTTAACTGATTGCTTTTTTATGATCTCTTATCGAGTTTGTTTTGTATCCTTTTTTTTTTCCCTTTTTAAATTTTAATAAAAAAGTTACTGGAATACGTAAAAAAAATTTTTTTTAAAAAATATCTAGTTTTTTTATGTGGTACTTGGAAAATCCACAGTGGGGTGTGGTAAATACAAGTCCCCGTGGGGCTTGCCCCAAAACCAGTCAATGTGAAAGACGTCAAAAGGGGGTTTAGGGGCCCTTTTATTAAGTTAAATTTTGAATTTTATTTAAAAATAATTTAAAAAAATTGCCCAAAAGGGGGTTTTGGAAGATGTCATTAAAAAAAAGTTTTTGGAAAAGCCCGTTGCATTTCTTAAAACCAAAGGGGGATAAACCCGTATCATTGGGCCCATCAAAGGGAGTTTTTTTAAATTATCCTCCCTTAAAGGGATTTTTGCCACGAAGTAAAATTGAGTGGGAAAAATTTGCAGATGAAAAAAACAAACATTTTCACCTTCATTTTTTATTAAAAATTTTTGCACCCTTTTTGTTTTTGCTGCTCCCTTTTGTGAAACCTGGTTTACAAAACATTCCAGGGGTTTCAAAACCCGGATGAGAGCTCCCCCAGTTTGGGCGCACATGCTTTAGACTCACCCCTCCCCTCAGGCAGCTACTGATTGTTCAAACCCCAGGTTTTGTCCTCTACCTTTCCCCCTCCACTATTTTCTTCCCTTTGTAAAATTTGTCAAAACCCGTGCAAATAAATAAAAAAAGAAACCTCAATGAGGTATGTGCATTGATAAATAGAAAAAAACACAACACAGGTTTGGTTCCTGCAGGGATTTGAACCTAGGACCCTTGTGCTGTGAAGCAAAAACATTACCTCTCAGCTATTCACAATGCTTTACATAAACAGACCTTTCTTTGACCACAAAGAGGAAAGGCATGGTGATGTCATCCTGCTGGGTCACATGATATGCAATTCAAACAAATCACACACGGCTCCTTCCGAGCACACTGAGCTGAAGAGCTGGATGTAGGAGGTATGAAATGAGATCATGGCAAAACCCCTTTAAGCACCTGGAAAACCAGGTAGCCTCAGAAATCTGGTTTAACAGGTTTAACAGGTTTGGGATGAGGGGAGGTTACTGATTTTTAACAGTAATTTTGTTTAATTCCCCATGGGTGAGGTGGAGGGGTGTATATGACCCTTGCGGAGACTATCCTTGACATAGTCTCTCTCTCTCTGGTGCAGAAAGATTATATATCCAACCCTTAGGAAATTTAACGTTCAGCAGTAGCTTGATAGCGCAGTCATAAGGCCTATAAGGAGGAAGTATATCACCGACGGACTCAGAAAAAAAAATAAAAAAATTCTCATATAAACTCAGGTATGGACGGGTTACTGGGGGAAAGAGAGGACAAAGAAAGTGTTAAATAATGACTATGACACCTAGGACTCCATTTCATAATATCAGTGATTTCCCATTCGATTCCAGGGTTGTGAACCTGTAACCATGGTAATCCTAAAACAATATCACCGGGTAGGTTCTCTAGTACAAAAAAGGAAATAAATTTGAAATGCAAAAACCCTACCTTTAAATTAACCAGAGTGGTGTAGAACGTAATTGCCCCTTGACAAAGGGAGTGCTATCTAAAGCAACCACTTTAACAGGGGTCAAAAGAGACAGAAACAGATTGATTGGTTCCATAGTCAGGAAAAAAAATATGGGCTTTTGATTTTGTAAGGGACACCCTAGTCTCACCCTGGCTTGCCCTGACTAAGCAGAGCACCCGTCCCGAAAAGGGCGAACCCGCACTCGAACCTCATCTTCAGCTATCCCTGGTAAAACAGGTGCCAAACGGACGAAAGACAAAACGGACAACAAACAGAAAAACTAAGAGAAAAGGATCAGACAGCCCAAGGTCACAACGGGAGAATAAACATTACCAAAGGAGCAATCTGGAGAGTTGCCAGAAAGACACGCTAAGTTCCAGAGCCAAAGAAATCCAAAAAGCAAAACCCAAACAGCAGAGCATAAACCAAATAGCTAGGACACCAAAGCAATCGCAAGCAGAGCCAGGCAGACAGGAAGAGGTTTCAATTCCCCGCCCCAGCCAGAGATTGGTTCAAGTACTTAACTCCCAAAGCACCAAGCAGAACCCTGGCTAAGGCCTGTTAGGTCCTGTCTTATGGGAAGGAGGACCTGGTCCCACAGCAAAGGTTTAGCAGAAAAAACAGAACTGGGACCACTGATAAGAGGATCCTTTGTTTCACATTTCAATCCAAGTCCCATACAACATGATGGTAGCCCTGGAATAAAGCAGGCAACATGCCTGACTCTTAGTACTAAGTCCAGCATGTTGATTATTTTATTACAGTGGCACTTATCAAAGAGTGGGATATATACGAGGCAGCAAGTAAACCATCAACTAATGTTTTGGAAGCAGGAAAACCAGGCATTTGTAAGGATATGAGTGATTTTGACAAAGACCAGATTATAATGGCTAGATGACTGGGTAGATCATCTATAAAATGGCTGGTCTTCTGGGTTGTTTCTTAAACTCAGTAGTTAATACCTACCAAAAGTATTTCAAGAAAGGACATCTAATAAACCAGAGATCAGGTCATAAGTGCCCAAGGCGCATTCGCTCAGTGTGTCCAAATAGTCAGATTCCATGAGGAGAGATACTCTAGCACAAATCACTGATTAGTTAATTTTGGTTATCAGAAAAAGGTTTCAGGACACAGAATGCATCACAGCTTCCTGCAAACCATTCAGAGTGCTTATACTGACCCCTGTCCATCTCCAAAAGCACATACTGTGAGCATCAGAAATGAAGCAATGGGTGTAATTGGCATAGTTTGCTCCACCTCCCTCGCATTATGTGGACAGCCAGGTGTATGTGCATCATTTACCTGGGAAAGAGATGACACCATGTGGAAAGAAGTCAAGCTGGAAGAGGATCCTCTCGGTAATAATGTGCTGCAAATGCTGTAAAAGCTTGAGTCCTGGCATATGGCAGGTGGATGTTACTTTGACTCATACCGCCTATGAAAGCTTTGATGCAACCAAGTACACACAATAATAGGAATAAAATTCCCCAATTGCAGTGGTCCTTTCAGCTGTATAATGCACCCTGCCACATTGAAATGTTACATTGTTCAGGAATGATTTAAAGAACATGAGGAAAATCTCAAGGTATTGATGGAACTTCCAAATTCTAAACCTTTTGACTGTAGTAGGTATCGAGAACTATGCTAGTTCTCAGAGCTCGGTAGGAGAAAAGCCTATGGCATTGAAAAGATTAGCACTGTAAGCCCAGAGGTAAAGAGATATATTATTACTATGAATTATATTTTCACTCATAAAAAAGATATCCCTTTACCTAAGGAGTTACAGCGCTAATCTTTCCACTGTCACGGTCTCAACTTTTATCATGAAGGAATGGGATGTATATTTGAATGTGTATTTGCATTGTATTTATATAGGTAATGAAGAGGTTAATCTGTAGATGAGATGGGATAGCTGGGTCTGCAGCCAATTAGTGTGAGATAGAGGGGAGGGGCTGTAGCATTGCACAGTTAAAAGGAGAAGCCTGACATGTGCTGAGGAGGTCTGTTGTGTTGAGTTTCCTCCGAGTTGTTAGTGCCAGCTAAACAGTTCTGTTCAAAAAGAAGAAGGGGATCGCTTACCCACTTGGCGGCAATGGTGTAGTGTGAAGTGAACTGTGCTGTGTTATGCTCCAAGTGAACGAGTGTAATTGTGTAACGTCCTACAAGTGTTAAACTGTGAGTAAAGCCTGAAAAGTTGTGAGTCCTGTCTGATTCCAAGCGCCAGTGCACCACATCACCCAGCAAACCCACACAGTTGATTCTGCCTTCCACACAGACCTGCTATAACACACGGGGAGCAGACGGGTCTCAGTAGTTTAGTGAGATGCCGAGGAGCCCCCGACTTTACAGTCATACCAAGCTCCGAGAACTAGCAAACAGTAGTTATTGATATCTACTGCTGGACATCTAACCTCCCTGCAATTCCCTGGGGGCTAGCCAGCAGTTTACAAGTAGCGGACCCAGGAGGATTATTTCCCTGTCCGGTAGTACTTCCCAGACTCAAAACCTCAAAAGGATAGTATATTTTGATATACACCTTAGCAAATTATCTTAAAACAGGATTATACTAATGCTTGTTTTTTGTACTCTTTTTTTTTTTCTCCAGTTCTTGATGGAGTATCTGTGAAATGTGCTGACAAAGCAAATCAAATCCACGAAGCTCCACCTCATAACTTATAGCTTTTAAATGATTGCTTAAAGGTCTTGGTGCTAGATACCACACAAGTACTCTGAGTACTTGTGAAGTGGGAATTGGTATTGGATGGTTGTAATGTTATAATAGCCAGCTTCAGGTTTCCACTTCTAGGGACCTACAGCAGTGATTGGCATATCAACTCTGCTATTCCGAGCTTAGCCTATTAAGAGGGACATAAATACGCTCCATCCCACTGATAAGAAACAGAAGGGATTGACGTCACCACTAGTGTTGAGCGATTATTATCGACAAAGTTGAAATCGGCACGGTATTTACGTTGATCCGATTTTTTCAATCACGCGATAATTTAGGTTAAAATCTGTGCATAATCTATTAATATCGCGCCATTTCGGCGCTTCCTGTCATTTGGCGGCCAGCAAATCAGCTTACAGAATAGAGAAAGGGTGAATGTGTGTGCGACGTCATGACTGGGATGTGTATGGTTGCGATTGGCTGGAAAAATCACATGACCTCGTTTTACATAGAACACCCTTCCTGTTCATGATCAGTGTGTGTCGGCGTCTCATAGCATAGGACGTCGCTCTGCCTCTGTCCAAACAGCTCAGCAAACAGCTCAGCGAAATTATTCTATTTTTTCACAAAGACAGCTCTACTTTTAGCTGTGATCCTTAGAACTTAGTTAGATCAGAGACTTGCAGATTTTAGGTAGTTAGGCAGAGAATTTTAGTATACATTCAGTATACATTTCAGATAGGTGTTCTTTTTCAATTTTGCCCAGTCCAGCTTTGTTGATATAGCCACCTTGCAGTTAAATTTGAATCCAGCAACTTTGTAGTCACCACAGGTTGATAGGTGCCAAAAATACCTTTTATTATCAGTATACATTTCAGATAAGTTTTTTTTTCACTTTGGGGGCAGGCAGCTGTGTTGATAGAGGGCCCCCTTGCAGTTAAATTTTTAATCCAGCAACTTGTAGTCACCACAGGTGTACTGATAAGTGCCAAAAATAACCTTTTATTATCCTTTTAATTTCAGACAGGTGTTTTTTTCACTTTTGGTCAGTCAAGCTTTTTTGATAGAGCAAATTTGCATTAAATTTGAGTACAGCAATCTTGTAGTCACCACAGGTGAATTGATAGGGGCCAAAAAATACTTTTATTATCCAGTATACATTTCAGATACGTGTTTTTTTCACTTTGGGCGGGAGGGCCCGCTTTGTTGATAGAGCTACTTTGCAGTTAAATTTGAATACACAATTTTGTAGTCACCACAGGGGAATTGATAGTGCCAAAAATACCGTTTATTATCCGTATACATTTCAGACAGGTGTTTTTTCACTTTTTGGGTTTGTCAAGCTTTGTTGATAGAGCTACTTTGCAGTTAAATTTGAAATACAGCAATTTTGTGGTCACCACAGGTGAATTGATAGGTGCCAAAAATACCGTTTATTAACCCGTATACAATACAGACAGGTGTTATTTTCACTTTTGGTCAGTCAAGCTTTGTTGATAGAGCTACTTTGCAGTTAAATTTGAATACAGCAATTTTGTAGTCACCACAGGTGACTTAATCACAGACAGGCTCTCCGGGCTCTGGAGGGACAGTGCTACGTGTTTAAGCTCTGGTTCTCACCTTTATCACGTTTGTCGATAATAGATGCTAATATGATGCGTACTTATGGGCAATGTTAGCTCTTATACGACATTATTTTATAACTGATTGCTTATATGATCTCTGTATCGAGTTTGTTGCTGTATCCTTTTTTTCCATTTTTATATTCAATAAATGTTACATGAATACGTAAAAATTTTTTTTAAAACATATCTAGTGTGGTATGCTGGTACTTGAAGTTCCACAGCTGCTGCTGTGGTACTACAAGTCCCAGTGTGCTTGCCACACCAGTCAATGTGAAAGACGTCAAAGGGGTTGAGGCACATATATTAAGTTAAGTTCTATATATATAATTATAATATAAACAAATTGCCCAATGAGATTTCGGAAGATGTCATTAACAAAGTTTTGGAAAGCCACAGTTGCATTGCTTAAGCCAAAGGGCATAACCAGTACTCATAGTGCCCATCAGGCAGTTTTCGACTTATCTCCCTTAAAGGATTTTGCCACGAAGTAAAATTGACGTGGGACGCTTGCAGATGAAATAACAAACATTTTCACCATTCATTATTATTAAAAATTCTGCACCATTTTTGTTTTAGCTGCTCCTTTAGTGATCCATGGTTTACAACTCATCTCCAGGGGATACGACCAGGACTGAGAGCTCCTCAGTCCTGGTCGCACATGCTCAGACATCACCTCTCCTCTCAGGCAGCTTGATTTTTCAAACCCCAGGTTCTGTCACTCTACTCCCATCCCCTATACTTCTTATAAATTTCAAACATCAAATAAATAAAAAAAGAAACCTCAATGAGGGATGCATTGATAAAAAGAAAAAAAAAAAACAACACAGGTTTGGTTCCTGCAGGGGTTTGAACCTAGGACCCTTGTGCGGGAACAAAAACATTTCCCTACTATTCACAAGCTTTACATAAACAACCTTTCTTTGACCACAAAGAGGGAAAAGGGATGGGGATTCATCCTTGGGGGCACATGATATGCAGTTCAAACAAATCCCCACACGGCTCCTTCCGAGCACACTGAGCTGAAACTGAGTAGGAGTATGAAAGAGATCATGGCAAAACCCCTTTAAGCACCTGGAAAACCAGGGAGCCTCAGAAACTGGTTTTCAGGTTAACAGGTTTTTGGGTGAGGGGGGGTTACTGATTTTAACAGTAAATTTTGTTTAATTTTTCCCCCTGGGGAGGGGGAGGGGTGTATATACCCTTCGGGGGACTATCCTTTACTATTTCCCTCTCCCTGGTGCAAAAAAAGTTATAACCAACCCTTAGGAAAAATTTAACTTCCGAGTTTTTATAGCGCATCAAAGCCTATAAGGGGGAAGTAATCACCAAAAGGGCTCAAAAAAAAAATAAAAAAATTCCAATAAACCAGTAGGACGGTTACTGGGGGAAAGAGAGACAAAGAAAGTGTTTAAAAAATGACTATGACACCTAGGACCCCATTTCATAAAATCCCGTGATTTCCCATCGATTCCAGGGGTTTGGGGCCTTTTAAACCTGGTAACCTAAAACAATACACCGGGGGAGGTTTTCTAGACAAAAAAGGAAAAAAATTTTAAATGCAAAAAACCCCACCTTTTAAATTTAAACCCGA
>JAODAL010043321.1:0-33951 GCA_025379985.1 Phyllomedusa bahiana | reverse complement strand
CCTTGCGTGCTGCGCCCCGGGGCCTGTTCCGGGAAAATGTTTTGCCATGCCACTCGAAGGTGCAGGCCTGCCCCCCTCTCTGTCTGACTTGTTTTTGTTTAAATGTAAGACACTTTTGATGTGAATCTGTTATGATAAATATAAATTTTTTTGACCCCAAATAAAACCCAGTAAAAAAGTTTGGGGTAACCTTGGATAAAATTTTCGCCCCCAAAAATGGCCAGAAAAATTTTTACTTGTATGTGTGTTTAAAAAAATGTGTGTTTTTAAATGTAAAAGCACAAACAGGCTTTAATTTAAACCCTCGGCATAAAATTAGGCTACGGAAAAAAATGTATATATTTTGGCGTTAAAAAAAGACGGTTTTTTTTGTCAGCACACCAGCAAAAGCTTAATTAACCCCGGGATGAAAATTGCGCCAAAGAATTAGGCACAAAATAGTGCTTTGTAGGTGTTACAATTGGGCGTTTTTTTACGCCCACAACAAGAGATACGTTTAATTAACCTTTGCTTGTGAATTTGGCTACAGGAAAAATTTATATATTTTGGCGTTGAAAAAGACAGTTTTTGGGGTCAGCACACCAGCAAAACAATGCTTTAATTTAAAACCCGGATGAAATTTTTGAATAGAATTTGGAGCCCCAAAAATAAGTGGTTTTTGTATTGTAAAAACGTGTTTCTTTAAATGAAACAAAGGAACTGGCTTGATCCCCCTTGGGTATTGAATTATTGCGCGCAGTGGACGCACAATGGATTTCAGATCCCCAAAACCCCCAAAAAAAATTTGAAATGAACTTTAAAGAAAAAGTCTCTGAGACAAGCTGAACACCCCACAGAAATCGTAATTTAAAAAATCAATTTTTCAAAGGCCCCTCACCGCGGCAGCACCCTTCCCTATCAGTACAGGAAGCGGTATGAGCTCCCAGCGGGGCGCCCGGACTTTTTTAGGCGGTACGTCACAGAATCCCGCGGTTCTGATTTGGGTTCCCTCTGCAATTTATGCGGCTATGCCCTTCTTCCTCCAGAGTGCTTGCCCCATGTAGCGCCATGTGCTTCGCGCCATTTTATCAATCAAAAGCAAAACTTCGTTCCCGAAGTACCCCAAAGTTCGACTTCGTTCCGAACCAAATTTTTCCTGAAATTCTAAACGAATTCCACTTCGTTAGAATCAATTCGCCCATCTCTACCTGTATTACTAAAACTATTTACATAACCACTCCCAGACACAAGCCCTCGTTGACCATTTTACTAAAGAAACATATGCAACGCTGGTCAGATGTAGTCCAATGAGTTAGATAGTTTTAGTATTAAATTCTATCCCCTGCACAGATAACATCTGTGACTGATCATTTGGGAGTACAGGGGATGTAGTACGGGCGATAGGCACACCATGTAGATTGTGCCTGTAAGCTGTAGCTGTACCTCCTTTCTCACACCTGTGGCCTAGTGCCAACACAAAATATTATCCCCAGCTAACACTCTATAACCCCAAGAATACCCTCTAATGTGCCATACAACCCTTTCTCCACTTATCACCCCATACTCCTCCTACTCCACTTATCACCCAATAGGGAATTTATACAGAGGTGGGAACAGCTAGACAGGTGCTGGAAAAGTGAGTCTCTTCAAAGCTAAAGACTTGGGAAACATAGGCACCATTAAGAGAAAAATAAAAAGAGATCAAACAGCAGAAAACATAGATTGCACAAAATCTTAAACTGGTGTACACAAGAGCCTCATTATTGTTCTTTAATAATTGTCATTGCTGCACTGTAAAGACAAAAAACCTCAGTGAAGTACTTCTTTAACCCATTAACAACAGTCCGAGGTCTTTTAACCCCTCCCAACATTTGACATAAGTTTCTGTTTTGTTTGGGTAGGAGTTCCTGCAATTTGCCATAAGTTTACGGCAAGGCAATCGCTGCGGGGTACCAGTTTTATGCTACCACTAGGGTTCTGCACTAACAGCCGAGACCGGAGTTTATTCCAATCCTCTGTCTTCTTAGGCACCCTGCTGCACCATCAATGGATGCCGATGGCTGCCATAACAACCTGAAAGCCTGTTGAAAGCAACATGATTAAAGAGGACTCCATCATCCAATCAGATCACTGGGTTTATTATTTGGGAACTTGGGGAGATATTCTACAATCACCCCTGGGGACCTAGCATGTCTGTTGGGGAAGCGTGATGTTAGGCACAATGAGCCTTATGTATGAAAACTGTCTAGCAGTAAGACTGTCTTTGATGCCCCTAGCAACCAAGTTCATTTCAGATAGTGCGCTGGTAAAATAAAAGCTGAGCTCTGATTGGTTGCTATGGGCAACAAAGACAGTCTTACTGCTAGACAGTTTTCATACATAAGGCCCAGTACACTGTGTTATAGTGATACAGTGTATGATGTCAGTGTATGATGTATACAGAGGTTTAAATATAAAGTTATAAAACAGTTATCCTTCAAAGGGGTTGTCCTTCACAAAATTTGATAAAAGAGCTACTTGTGCTTAAAAAACAAGAGAAAACAAAATTATACTCACCGCTGCTCAAGCACTAAAGTTGCTGGCAGTGTCCTACAGCCTGTATTTACTTCTTCTGCAGTTGGCATGTGACTGCTGGCACCAATCAGTGACTGTAGCGTCAGGTGTCTTTCCCTTCACATCATCACTTATGCACCATTCCTTTCCTGAAACGTAATGTCAAAGGAATAGCATGCGACCGCTAAAACCACTGACTGACTGCTGTAGTTGCATGCTGACTGCAGACGAAAAAGGAAACGGATGGTGGGAACAGGCAGCATTTTCAGTGCTGGAACAGCGGTGAATGCAAAAGGTGTGTTTTTGGGGTTTTTTAAGCATCTGTCGCCTATTTTTTATTTTAAGATGAAAAACCCTTTTTCTAGGATTGGAAAAAAAGAATAAAAAAGTTAGCAAAAAAGTGAATAATTTCTATAAAAAATGTTTTACTGTACATACATTATGTTAAAAAACATTAACTGTCCACATAAGCATCATAATCTAATGAATTCAGCATATTATTTAGTGTGACATGTGTATGATATAAAACATAAAAAACTAAAAACAGAAATACACCTTTGTACTGGCACAATGGCAAAAAATATAATGCAGTATCTTTTGAATATCCTCAAACTGTGCAAAAACATACAATTTCTCCCAGATAAAACAAAGTCTTGTACAGCCAGATAAGGAAAAATTGAATGTTAATTGGTCACTAAAGCCTTTTCAGGCCAGGTTAAAGGGCTAAATTATTAAAAAGGTTAATAAATCACTAAAAATACATTTAATCTCTGCTGTGGAGACAAGCATCAATAATATTAATTAAGTACTCATATTTAATATGTTATTTGTAAAATATGTTTTACATATTTTTATCCATGATTACCATAGTTATTGTGAGGTGAGCGCAGTTTCCCTAGTATGCCTAGGACACCAAAATAGCTGTGTTTTCCCAGCGTGCTATGGCCTATTTATGCCATATATTTTTCTGCAGCAAAATTTGTATGCAACACAAACGGGCAATTTTTCTGCCATGTGTCAACCCAGCCTGATACTGCTTTTTAATATTTTGTGATACTGCCATGAAAAATATTCATTCTAACCAGTATCACAGAATATAGTGGGCAAAGAACCAAAACCGCTCTGCTCACCAACATGGCTCTGCTGATCGACTTCTCTGTGCCTGACCTTCACTTGCCATCAGTCCTTTTCTGTCATGTACTGTGTAAATTCATTGATTCTTTAAAGAGGTTTTCCCATGTGGCTGTTTCATAGAACCTGCTCTTCACAGGAAGCTTCAGGCTCCCATCTCCTGTTCAGATGGTAGGCAATTCTACAGCATTAACTGACATTTCAGCTCTGCTTTCAGCTGAGCTTGTTAGAAGGACATTCATGCAGGTTATAACAGCAGGACATAAGGCTACAGAGCTCTAAAGGGGCCGTTCACACGGCTTATTTGGCCGCGGATTGGAGCCGTACTGCGCGCTGTATTTGCGCTGCAGTACGGCGCCAATCCGTCTCAGTAACTACGGTAATCCACAGTTCTCAGAGAGAACTATGGATTCCGTCTCTCCCACCCGCTCGGCGAATCCGCCGGGCGGGGAGAAAGTCACCTGCACATTATCCAGGCGCAATACGCGCCGTGGATAATGCAAGTCTATGGGGCCGGCGGGCAGCGCCCCCGCCCCTGCCCCTTATTCAAGCCGTAATTGCGAGCGCAATCCGGCTCAAAATTACGGCTTGAATAAGCCGTGTGAACACGGCCAAAGGGTCAAAATTTGTCCATAAGAAAGATAAAACAGTCCCTGTACTGCTGATAAGACACATCAGGGAGTGATGTCACTATCCAGGCCAGGTTTGCTAGAGCAGAGAGAAGTGGCCAACAGCATAGGAAACCTTCTGTAAAAGGGCATGTGTACTTGTTTAAAGCTAATCAATCTGGTAAGAATACCTCTTTGAAGGGCTGTTGCTCCATCCATTGTCCTTATGTCCTTTAAAAACTCTTCCACAATTGTTCAGTGCCTGAACAATAAGGTCATTTTGGCTCTGGATCTATGCAAAGCTGTTTGATTACTATTTTTGGTTTGCCCGTCCTTTGTATTTTGTCCCCAGAATTTCTGCTTGAATTCCATACCAAAAGGATTGAACCAGCCCCAGCGTTCTCCCTGAATCCTGTGGTACAAGAAGTCCACATGCATAGACCTATGAACAATCAAAAATGATTTCCATCCTTTGACTTTGCACCAGGTGTCTTCTGTCCATTGTGGCTCAGGTGTCGGTACATCATTAGGGAAGCTAAACAAAGTTCACAAACCCTTTTTCTCAATGAACGTCTATGTTGCTTAATTGACAAAAGGACAGAACTCTGCATCCTTATAGACCAGCGGTCCCCAACCTTTTTTCCCCCGGGGACCGGTTTAATGCATGCCAATTTTTCCACGGCCCGTGGGGGCGTGGTTATTGGGGGCGGAGTTATTAGGGGGTTGGAGGTTGAATATCACACACACAGAAAAAACCCCCACAAAGTCTATGTTGTGTCATTTAGGGGTTTTAGTTGGGGTAACGTATTTAAAAACTGCAATGTTATCGCTTGTGGGTCAGTTTAAACTGTAAATAATTAAAATTTATGTAATTGCTTGTTATTTTTTTATATATTTATATTTATATATTTATTATTTTTAAAATTTATATGCCCCCTGTAGAAAATAAATAATAAAGCCCCCCTGGGTTAAAATAATTAAAACCCAACTTGTGTGATAGATAGCCCCCTGTAGTATAATAAATTAATGAGAGCCCCCCTGAAGGTTTAAAAAAGATAGCCCCCTGTAGTGATAATAAAAAATGAGGCCCCCTGTGTGATAATTTAGGGCCCCCCTGTGTGATAATAAATGATCCCCCTCTGTAGTGATAAAAAATGAGCCCCCCTGTAGTGATATAAATTGAAAACCCCCCCTGTGTTAATAAATAGCTCCTGTAGTGTAAAAATGAGAGCCCCCTGTAGTAAAACCTCGCCAAAACTCGTCTTCCTATGCACTACCCCCCTACCCTGCCCCTTTCAGCCCCCCGGGGGGAAATATCCCCAAACCCGGGCCCCCCCCAGCAATTCCACCATGTCCCCCTTCCTTTCAAACAGACTACCACTCTAATTCCGCTAATCCCTTCAAAAAAATAAAAACCCCCTCTGTCCCGTGCCCCCCCCCACCCCTCCCCCTGGTCTCTCTGGAATGCGCGGTCTGTAGTTAAATTTCCTCTACTGTTTGTTCTTCGCGCAATTACTCTTCCTTGGTCTGACAGAAAAATGGCGACCCCCTTACACAGTCTCCCTGCCGCCTCTCTTTTTGCGGCCCCCAACTTTCCCATTCCCCCGCCCGGTAAAAGCATGGAGGGGGTGTGGCCTCCTCTGTTGACACCGCTCCTTTGTCCCTGCCCCCCCCTTGCCCCTTTCCCCCCCACTCTTCTCCTTTGAAGTGCATGTCCGCTCTACGCCCCCCTGACCTCCAAGGGCGGTTTTTTTACCGACCCCCAGGCCCGCCAATGCCTTTCTTGCCCTTTGTTCCCGGCTTTTCCCTTTTTTCACCCCAAATCCCCCCTATCTCAGGGAGACTTCAAATCCAATCGACCCCCATCTGCTTCCCAAAAAACCCCCTCACTTGCTCCTCCTTCGCCTCTCCCCGGGACCTCAGGAGCACTAAAAAAAAAAAAAAAAAGTTGGACCAACACTGGACCTCATCTTACCCGCCCCTGCCCCTAGGACTTTAAACCCCCCACCCATATCTGACCACAACTCCTTACCTTCTCTACTTTTACCCCCCACCTGCTTCCTGTTTCATATCCAGTTGACAAGCGGGAACTACAAACCTCAACCCTCATACCTCTCTGACTCTCTTTTACCCCTTTTCCCCCTATCTCCCCTTCAAAAACCCGACAAGGGCCCCCTTTTACAACCATAAATCACCACTGCCTTGACCAGTTGTCCTCTCAACACAACGAACCCGAAAATAACAGATAACCCCGGACACAGACTCTACCAAAACAGTGGGCGTGCTTCCGACTGGGAAGCCCCCTGGGGGAAAAATCACTCCACTGTTTATTTTTCCCCTTTTTCAAACACTCATGCGACATTTAAGTCAGCAAGGCCTCAGCCAAAAAGGACTATTTCCACTTCATATCCCCCCTGTTCACACCCCCCGACAAATTTTTTAAAAAACCTTCAACTCTTTTCCGTCCACCTACACCTCCTTCCCCTTCTCTTTAGCAGATGATTTGCCATTCACTTTTCCCCCAAAGATTAACCAATCAAGAAAGCTTCGCCGCGTCCCCACCCCCTCCCTACCCTTGCAACCCGTCTTGCCTTTTTGCTTGCCACGTACCTGACAAGCTTTCTTACTGTCCAAATCAACCCCACTATGTAGTCTTTATATGATCCCCCTCACAGACTCAGTGCTTTATCATCCAGCCCTCACCCATCTCTTCAACCTTTCGATAACCTCTGGTCTTCCCCCTTCCACCTTTTAAACACGTACATCACTCCAATTTAAAAAAAAAACCCCTTTACCCCTTTCTTGTCCAAAAAATTTACCCCTCTCACTCCTCCCTTTGCTTCCCAAAATCCTCAAAACAGCCCCCGGGCTTCTTAGCTGTCCTCCTACATTCCACATACTCTCTTCTTGACCCCCTAAAAACTGGTTTTGACCCCACCCCTTACCAAACCGCCCTAACCAAAGTCATAATGCCCGAATGCTAAGTCTGCCCCCTACTCTGTGCTCCCCCTTTAGGCCTGTCCTCTGCCTTTTCTGTCGACATCCCTCCTGCTACAAATCCCCTTCCCCCCTCGGCATCACGACTTGGCCCTTTCCCCGGATTCCTTACCCCACTGTGGATTTCAGGTCTCTTTCTCGCTCCACCTCCTTCCCCCCCCCCCCCCCCCCCCCCCCCCCGGCCCCCTTTTTGTTGGGTCCCCCCAAAGGGTCAGTCCTGGGGCCCAAATACTCTTCTCTTCTACCTCTCGGCCTGGGTCAGTCATAGCCTCACACAGTTTTTACCACCTATATGCAGACGCACCCCAAATCTAATCTCCGGCCCAGATGTACTTCTTACTCTCCCCGGGCCCTGATTGTCTGTCCTAATTTCCTCCCTTTTTCCTACGTCTCCTAAAATAAACGTGGAGAAACAGAAAACTCATCTTTCCACCGCCAATCACCCCCCCCCTGATTCCCTATTTAAAAGTCAACGGCTCTACACCCCCCGGTCCCCAAAAGTCGCTGCTTGGGGGAATCTAGACTCCCCCTTATCTTTTAAACCCCACATCCAAAACCCTCGCCCCTTTCCCGCCCCCTCCCCTGAAAAAAAATCTCCGCATCCGATTCCCCAATATGACACACAAAAAAAGTGGTCTTTTCCCCTTTTCATTCCCGCCAGATACTGCAACATCCTTTTTGTGGCCCCCGCTAGCACCCTCGCTCCTCTCCCAATCCCTTATTAACTCTGCTGCCGTTTATCACCTCCTCCTGTACTCCCCTGCCTCTCCCCCCTGCCCAAACCCTTTACTGGTTCCCCTTGCCAGCGAATTCATTTAAGCTACTAACCCTGACATACAAGGCCTCCATGCCCCTCTCCTCCCTCTCTGCCCAAATTTCCAGGTATCTCCCATCACGCAATCTCGTCCTCCGGACCTTCTCCCCCGTCCCCCCCCTTTTCAGCTCCTCACACAACCCTCTCCAAGACTTTCTCGTGTTCCCCCCAAAATCTGGAATCACTGCCCCCCCAAAAACAGCTCTCCCCCAAAATTTAAACTTTAAAAATAAACCTGAAAACCCCTTTCTTCAGGCTTGCCTACAACCTTCACTAAACTTGCCTACTTTCCCCCTCTACATGTCCCCCCCACCCCCTGTCTCTTTTCCCCCCCCCTTTGATTGTAAAGCCCCCCGGGGTTGGGTCTTCTCCCTGTCGTGCCAATTGCATTGTTCATTTTTTTGTAATGTTGACTTATGTTTGTATGTAACCCCCCGATTTACAGCGCCTGGAATCAATGGCGCTTTAAATTTAAAATTTTTAATAATAATAATATAATAAAATAATAGTGATAAAAAATAAAGATAGGGGCCCCCCCGTAGTGATTATTAATAATGATAGCCCCCCTGTAGTGATAATTGATAGCCCCCTGTAGTGATTATTAATAATGATAGCCCCCCTGTTGGGAATAATTAATAAGATGCCCCCGTAGTGATTATGTTGCCCCCCTTAGTGATTTTTAAAAATGATGCCCCCTGTAGTGATAATAGATACCCCCCTGTAGTGATTATTAATATGATAGCCCCCCTTTAGTGATAATATATAGCCCCCCCTGTATGATTTAATAATGAGCCCCCTGTGTGATTATTAATAATGATAGCCCCTGTAGTGATAATTTAATAATGATAGACACTTGTAGTGATTATTAATAATGATAGCCCCCTGTAGTGATTATTAATGATAGCCCCCTGTAGTGATTATTAATAATGAGAGCCCCCCCTGTAGTGATAATTGATAGCCCCCCTGTAGTGATTATTAATAATGATAGCCCCCCATGTGTAATAATTAATATGATAGCCCCCCCCCTGTAGTGATTATTTATAATGATAGCCCCCCCTGTAGTGATAATAGATAGCCCCCATGTAGTTATAATTAATAATGACAGCCCCTGTAGTGATAAATAAATGATAGCCCCCTGTTGTGATTTTTATTAATGATAGCCCCCCCTGTAGTGATATAAAGGATTAGCCCCCCTGTTTTAGTGATTAGTAAAATGATAGCCCCCTGTAGTGTTATTATTAATGAGAGACACCCCACCCCCTGTAGTGATAATAATGATTGCCCACCTGTAGTGATTATTTTAAATGAGTGCCCACCTGTAGTGTTAATAAATTAGATAGCCCCCTGGTTGTAATATGTTTAATGTTAGCCCCCTGTTGTGACATTAAATGTTAGCCCCTGTAGTAATTATTAATATTGTTATGCCCCTGTAAGGGTGATTGATAAATAGATTGCCCCTGTAGTTTTAATTTATCATGTTAGCCCTTGTAGTGTTAATAAATAGATAGCCCTTCTGTAGTAATATTTAATCTGATAGCCCCCTGTAGTGATAATAATTAGCCCCCCTTAGTTATTATTTAACTAATGATAGCTCCTGTAGTGACAATAAATAGATCGCCCCGGTAGTTAAAATTTAATAATGATAGCACCCTGTGTTAGTTATAATTAATAATGATAGCCCCCTGTACATGTTAATAAATGTATATAACCCCTGTTAGTATAATTTTAATGTTCAGCTCATCTGTAGTGATAATAAATAAGATAACCCCCTGGGTAATAATTATAATGATATCCCCACTGTAGTGTTAATAAATTGTCACCCTGTATGTATATAAATAATAATGATAAGCCCCCTGTAGTAATATTTAATAATTATATCCCCCTGTAGTGATAATAGATAGCCCCCCTGTAGTGTAATTAATAAGGATTCCCCTGTGTAGTGACTAATAAATGTTAGCCCCCTTGTGAGTATTTAATTATTAATGATAGCCCTGTTGTAATATTGTAATGATTAGCCACTTGGTTAAAGTTATTAATGATAGCCCCCTGTAGTAATAATTAATAATGATAGCCCCCCTGTAGTAATAATTAATATTGATAGCCCCCTGTAGTGATAATAGATAGATAGCCCCCTGTAGTAATAATAAGTAGATAGCCCCCTGTAGTAATACTAAGTAATGATAGCCCCCTGTAGTAATAATTAATAATGATAGCCCCCTGTTGTGCTAATAATTGTTCAGCCCCCTGTAGTAATAATTAATCATGATAGCCCCCTGTAGTAATAATTAATAATGATAGCCCCCTGTAGTAATAATTAATCATGATAGCCCCCTGTAGTAATAATTAATAATGATAGCCCCCTGTAGTAATAATAAGTAGATAGCCCCCTGTAGTAATAATAAGTAGATAGCCCCCTGTAGTAATAATTAATAATGATAGCCCCCCGGTAGTAATAATTAATAATGATAGCCCCCTGTAGTGATAATAAATAGATAGCCCCCTGTTAATTAATAATTTATGATAGCCCCCTGTAGTGATAATCTTATACATGATAGCCCCTGTAGTTGATAATAAATAGATAGCCCCCTGTGAGCATCCAGGCTAGTTTAATGATAAAAAAAAAACGAATAACACGGTTAACTCACCATTCCCGGTCCCTGCTGCACCTCCAGGGACCCAGCGTGCGACGAGGAAACCGTGCGGCGCCAGGGGGGGTTGTGACGGACACCTCTGCTTCTATCCTCTCTGCGGCGAAGCTGCTCTGCAGCCCGCGCAACGCGCAATAAAGCTGTTTTAACCTGCGTGGCCCGGTTAAACGCGTACCGCTCAGAGCAGTGCGACCGCCCAGACTAAATGTCACAGGGCGGTCGGCATCATGTTAGCCCGGCGCCGCGGACCGGCAGTTGGGGACCCCTGTTATAGACTATCAACTTCTGAATGACTGCCTGCTGTGTTTTGAACAGGTGGTACAGGTCCCCTTAGGGCAGTTTATAGGCCTAATCTCTCTTGGGGCAGAAGAAATCCCCCCCTCCTCTCTCCCTCATGGTCCATTAAGGGCAGGGCCATCTTTTCCATTGGGTACACTAGGCAGTTGCCCAGGGCCCCAAGTGGTGTATATATGTCACAGGAATACAAGAAATATACCCTGGATCCCTTGGTTGGCTTTGTTTATTTAACTGTTTGTGTGTTTTTAGGACATGCAAACAGTTAAAAACCATGGTGGAGAAGGGAGTCAAAGGCTCTCTGCCCTGCAAAATAGTCTTGTGGGCCGCACGCTGCCAATGTCCAGACGTAAGTGGCATGATAATATGGGTGTGCTTGAGGAGAGCTCGAGGTATGGCCTAGTGTGATGTCATGTATTTGGGCAGGGCCCACTTCAGTGCTCTGCCCAGGGGCCCATAATGCTGTTAAAACAGCTCTGATTAAGGGTATATGTACATGTCAGATTTTCTCAATGCAGGTGTGTGCAAATGTTAAATGCGAACTGTATAAATGTAGCAGAAGATTTCACTGCATTTCTTCATGCAGATTAGCCACATTTCAGTGGAGCTAAACCATGTCTGGAAATGTTTGTCGTCTGCATGGACACGTAGATTTCCCATTTAAATCAATAGAATGTGGAATGCAATCAGATATGGGAAAGGAATCCGATGTAGATTCTGCATTAAATTCCATGTCCAAATCAGATATGTGATTATTAGTTTCTGCTCTTTTTCACAGAGTTTGCTCTTCACAGTCAGCTTCAAGTTCACACTTCCTGGTTAGGCTGTGTCTAGATCTATAACAGGGATTGGTTTATCAGCTCTGTTATTCCTCACTGAGCCTATTAGAGGGACATTGGTAATGGAGGAGTTTTAAAAGCAGGGCAGGAACCAACAGAGTTCTAAAGGGTTAAAGTTTTTCAGGATTATACATAAACAAGCTTGTGTTGCTGATAAGACACAGGAGGGAGTGACATCACTATTCGGCCATGGCTGCTGGAGCAGAGAATGATAATTGGTAACCTAGAAAAGCGTATGTACACAAACAGGGGTTAAGAACTGCTATAGCTCTAAAAGGGAGAAATATCAGAAAAGCAATATATTAGTCTTTCTTTTGTTTTCCAGCCTCCTCCCCATATTTTCCCCAACTCAACAAAACTTTCTATCCTACTGTTACACTCTGTGCTATCCTTGTCGCTTCCCCATATCTGTACCTGCCATGCTTTAGATATAAATAATACCCGATAGAGTCCCTAACATAAAGCCAAACAGATAATGCTTCAAATTGTACCCCAGATAATATTGCCTAAATATTGTCCTGTGGATATGTATGTCACTAAACAAAAACCACCAAATACTCTACATTTAATGGGATACCTGGGTGTAGAGAAAACCCATAATGCAACGGTATATGGAAACCTGGTTATACCAATATAATTCACAAAAACCAAACCACTAAAGGTATAAAACCTAGGAAAAATAAAATAGAACTAATAACTTTATTAATTTTAATAAAAGTTATATTTTATTTTTCCTAGGTTTTATACCTTTAGTGGTTTTGTTTTTGTGAATTATATTGGTATAACCAGGTTTCCATATACCGTTGCATTATGGGTTTTCTCTACACTCAGATATCCCATTAAATGTAGAGTATTTGGTGGTTTTTGTTTAGTGACATACATATCCACAGGACAATAAAAGTTATATTTTATTTTTCCTAGGTTTTATACCTTTAGTGGTTTGGTTTTTGTGGATATGTATGTCACATGTAGATTGTGCATTGGCCTTCTCTTCTCTCACATGTAGCTGCCTTCTCTGCTGTCTCCTTCTCTGTCTTAAATAGACCACTGCTGTAACCCCCATCTCTCTCACATATAAACTAAAGTACCCCTGTCACGTACAGATCACTGCTGTAGCCCCCACCCCTTTGTCACATTGTCTGCTGCTGTAGACTCCAGCTCTCTCTCATATAGACTGCTGCTCTGACGCCCTCTTCTGTCACATATAGACAACTGCTCTAGCCCCATTCTCTGTCACTCACATATAGACTGCTGTAGCCTCCCTTTTTGTCTGTCATAGAGTCCTGTTGGAGCCCCTTCCTCTGTCTGATACAGACCACTGAAGTAGACACCTCCAGTGTTACATATAGACCACTGCTGTAGCCCCCTCCTTTGTCACATATGGACCATTGCTGTAGCCCCCTCCTCTGTCACATAGTGACTGATACTATAGATCCCTCCTCTCTGACATATAGATTGCTGCTCTGACTCTCCTCCTCTGTCACATATAGACTGCTGCTCCTTCTCCTCCATTCTGTGCTCCTTCTCCCTATTCTGTCACATATAAACCACTGCTGTAGCCCCCCCATCACATATAGGCAGTCGTTCTCCCCCACTTCATACACTTGGAACCCTGGGCTTTGCCCACTCAAAAAAACGGCCCTGGTTCCTTGTTGGCAGTAATATCTTTTGCGGTTGGAGCAGTAGGGGGTGTTTCCAGTTCCCTTTGCTGCTGCGGAACTAGGAATGGATCTGAAACTAACAGCTCTGTTCTTAGAGCAGCCTCTGACCATGGCAGAAATGGGAGGAAAGTTCATTTAATTCTTTGATTGCCATGACTACAACATGATCAAAGGGGATTCCACGGTCCTTCTGGGTTGCAAGGTCTCACAGTGACCCAATTAGAGCCTGAAGAGACCCTCTACAGACCTAGAATGGATGCATGGATGTTTGTGCAGTAACCCTGCTGTTAGGAAACACTCACAGCTGCCTATGACACAAAGAATAATGTGTCATCATACAGGAGTATGCTGAAAGTATAAGCTGCACCATGGCTGGCGACAGAACAAATATCTCGCAATACATATTACCATCACACTGTTACTAAATAAATTCCATTTTGTGAAAGTTACCAATAATACCACTACATAAGACCAAATAATAATGCCAGCACATGACAACATCTTGCCACCACATAGGGACTGTGACAGTGATGCTATTACTGAATACAAAGCACCATACAAAAACCAATCCAACCACCATACAGTGACAGTGTAATGGCAGATACCAGTTTTACAGAGTGTATAAGTGATTTGTAAATAGTAACTAGAAGAAGGTATCCAGCGTCAATATGTAAAAACAGAAAATTTTATTGTATAATAAAAAACAGGACATAAGTATACCAAAAATAACTCCAACGCGTTTTGAACCGGCTTGGTTTTTGTTCACCTCAAAACTTAACAGGCATCTGATCCATTAAAAACATACATGAACCAATCATCGGTCATTTGCTATAAACATCATAAGGAAGTCGCAGGAAAGATAACAAATACAATGTGTCCTAAAGAAGAAATACATAAATGTAGCAAAGGATCATCAAACTTTTATATACACAATTGAACTTCAGTATATGCATGCTAGGTCATTTCTATTTTGTAAACCCAGTGGATATCTCGTACCAAGATTAAAGATCCACAACATCTTGCTTAGACGATATACAAGTGATTACAGTTCAGTTAGGTCTCAGGACTCACAGGTGACGTATTCTCTAATTGGTATTGTTCACCTTCCCTTTTCTTATCCATTTAGCAGAATTCGACATGACAATATTTTCCAGCCATGATTTGTCTCAGCAGAACTTTCTGCACAAAATCCTAGGCTTCTTGCTTTTCCAGTACTGTACCAACTACTTCTCCATTTCAGCATAAATTTCTCATCCAGTTTGCAATAATCATATCCCCAAACAGTTAAAGTGCCCCAACTTATAGGGCTCCTTTTTGTGTATTTACAAACTTAGAGGGCACCCATTTGTGCTCCTAGTTGTAGCATTCGTATGTGTCTCCATACAGTATTTATGTACATCCACCATTTGCTAGTGAAACCACCAAATTAGGTAACCCCCATATTAGGCAGATAGTTTGGTAGTTGTTTCTGCCTAAATTAGGTAAGTAGATTGGTAAACATACACCCTTCTACCAAATTAGGTAGACAGGTTATTATAGGACACCCCAATTAATGATTACCTGCCCTATCCCCCTTAGTCGTGCCCTCTTGGTGCTAATTAAAATTTAAAAAAATTAAACTCTCCTCTCTGTTCCATCGGGGCAAAGCCAAGAATGTCCTAGCTGCGAGCAGCATCAGTGGGCCTGGCAGTACAGACTCGGCTGCTTCAGTTATAGCCTGCATTCATGGAATTGATCCTGATTCAGGATGAATGTCCTGGAAGCTGACTTTGAATCAAGAAAGTAGTCTACACTGCCGGGCTGGGTCACTCTATTGCAGTGTTTCTCAACTCCAGTCCTCAAGACCCACCAACAGGTCATGTTTTCAGGATTTCCTCAGTATTGCACAGGTGATATCATTACTGTCAGTGCATTCTGCACAGGTGATATCATTATTGTCAGTGCATTCTGCACAGGTGATATCATTACTGTCAGTGCATTCTGCACAGGTGATATCATTATTGTCAGTGCATTCTGTACAGGTGATATCATTATTGTCAGTGCATTCTGCACAGGTGATATCATTATTGTCAGTGCATTCTGTACAGGTGATATTATTCTTGTCAGTGCATTCTGCACAGGTCATATTATTGTAGTAGCATACTGCACAGGTGATATCATTATTGTCAGTGCATTTTTGCACAGGTGACTTATTTGTCAGTGCATTCTGCACAGGTGATGTAATTATTGTCGGTGCTTTTCTGCACAGGTGATTCATTATTGTCAGTGCATTCTGCACAGGTTTTATCATTACTACAGTGCATTCTGCAACAGGTGATTCATTATTGTCAGAGCATTCTGCACAGGTGATATCATTATTGTCGGTGCATTCTGCACAGGTGATATCATTATTGTCCGTGCATTCTGCACAGGTGATATCATTACGGTCAGTGCATTCTGCACAGGTAATATTATTGTCGGTGCATTCTGCCGGGGTGATATCTTTATTTATCAGTGCTTTCTGCACAGGTGATATCATTATTGTCTGTGCATTCTGCACAGGTGATATCATTTTTTGTCGGTGCATTCTGCACAGGGGATATCATTATTGTCGGTGCATTCTGTACAGGTGATATCATTATGGTCAGTGCATTCTCCACAGGTGATATCATTATGGTCAGTGCATTCTCCACAGGTGATATCATTATGGTCAGTGCATTCTCCACAGGTGTATATAATTACTGTCAGTGCATTCTGTGAGAGATCCTGAAAACATGACCTGTTGATGTGTCTAGAGGACTGGAGTTGAGAAACACTGCTCTATTGTATTAGGCCAATACCAATGCGCTTGGTTTTTTAAGGACACTTTTTCCATTGCTCCAGTCCTGTGCAATACAGTTTTTTTTAGTTTCTGATCCATGCAAAGGCATATGTTCATTATTTACTATTTTTGACTTGGTTAAATTAATGACCAAGTCTTTCTGTTTGTTGTCTCCTGCTCAAATTCTATACTAAACTGAATCCGCCAACCCCAATCTTCTGACTAAATGCTGTTTCATGGACTTTACCTGAGAGACTATGATTTCTGTCTTCTACCTTGATACTGATCAGTCTGGCCATCTTCACATCAATAGTTGCTACTTGCTAACAGAGAGTTGTTGGGTGGTAGTAATCTAGGGATTCATATTCCATTTCTCAGTTTAGTCCACCAACAAATACATAGCTACCCAGGGGGACAACTTTTCTGATATGTCTCATAATACTGTCTATGCTACTTTAACTTTTTTATGCATTAGTTTTCCTGAATGAGGCCCACACAAAAGTAGGGAAATAACAGTGCTAAACAATTTTTAAATAAAAAGTGCCATACAATACACACATAACAGGCCTATACAATGTCTAAACAACAGTCCAAATAGTGGCATGAAGCATGCAAACATAAATGCAAAACATTGTCCACATAAAGGCATCATACAATGGCAAACAGTAATGAAAAACAATAGCAATAGTAAATAGCAAAAGTGCACAAATAACAGTGCTGTATACAAATCTAGTATATTCCTGAAGCAGGGAATTAAAAAGCTGCACTGTGTTATATAATGTGGTCATACCATTTTTTTCCAATAGCTATTTTTGCAAGGCAAAATGCAAATGTAACAATTTTTACATTGAAACTGCCAGGACAATTCAGGCAAAATTCGTTTAAAAAAAACTACAGCAAAATTACCCTTTCGATGCAGTGATTCAGAGTAAAAGAAAACCGCAAAAGTTGGTTTGCATTTTCCTGGGAGGCATCAGGTTGGCCTGTTATACCTGTGTATACTGTACACATGTAGGTTTAGCTGTGTACACTGGCCCATGTACATAGGTAAGTTTAGTTCTGGGTTTACAGGTATCTTTAGATGTCCCAGGCCTCTTGATTACAGCCATAGTGACCAAGTAGTTTGAAATCCCAATGTAGCCAAGGAATAGCTGGGAGTAAGATCTTCACATTTTTGTTTCCTTTTTGAATACTCAGACCTCTTTATTGCCTGCATTTCTAAGACAGTCACATTGTTAATATTTTTTTTATTTAATTTCTTTTTTTATGTCATTGTGTGTTTAGTGTTCAGTGTGTGGTGCAATCATGGGAAGTTCCTCCTAGTTGTCTAGAGGAATAAGGTAGGCCACCAGATTCCTTAGTCCCCTGCAACTCTGAGAAGTTCATACTAGATTATGACTTCTCATTGGACTTCAGAGTCAGTCATGCTATTGGCTTCCACCTGAGCTCCCATTCCTAAATTTTGTTAAAGAGTTAATCCCTGACCCTTGGAGAGTTGGATTCTTCTTTTCAGAAAGGTTTGTGATAGACCTCATCCTCATTCCCTTTATTGTGTTGCACACTTGACTTTTTATGCACTTGGAAAATAGTGAGTTCATACTCAGGCTTTTGAACACAAAATATAGTCTCTTCAGAAAAATACCATGTTCTCAGACATAATCTTCAGACATACACAATTTTGGGAAATACAGTGCACTTTATGCTAGTATTCTAAACTTTTTTTTTATCCTCAACAAGTAGGCAGTTTATAAGATCATGTGATTTTAACAATACCTCTTCAAATCATACTGGGGCAGATTTATTAATACTGCCTAATACTCACACAATGTAAAGTTAGACTAGACACTCTAAAAATATGCCAGATTTATCATAGTGTTAATAAATGTGGCACACGTTTGGACTGTCTAGTAGTTGTCTTAGTTTATGACACCAACTGCACCAAAATTTTGGCTTATTTTTTTAACATATGGTTTCGCACACAAAGCCATGTCCTATTTTTCGCACACGGTGCATATGTGTCTAAATACATGCTACATCTGTAGAATTCTGCTGCAATTGCCATAGGAAATTTGCCCCACTATTTGCAATGTGAAAAATGCAACACACATTTACACAGTCAGGTTTGTAAGCAGAAAAAAAACAATGGCGGCCTATGTAAGAAAAATGCAAGAAGCTGCTTAAAAAACTTCATACCTTGCTCATGAAACATTTAGAAAAAAAAATACCCCTGACACGATGTACGCAGCCAACTCTCTTGTCTGCTTTTTAGATTTACCTTTTGACTTCAAGCAAATATATGACCCATGCAAAAGAAATAATGCAGGTAAACATGCCGCAAAGCATGCTATCAAAATCACTGTGTGACACCAGCCTAAGGCTATGTTCACACGGCTTAACTGCGGGACGTAATTACGCCCCGCAATTACGCCGTGTGGCGGCGGGGGCGGGGCGGGAGAGGGAGCGGGGGGCCGGCACTTCGCCGGCCCATAGACTTACATTACCAGCGGCGCGTATACGCCGCTAGTAATTAACATGTCACTTTCTCCCCCCCTCAGCGTATTCGCCGAGCAGGGAGAGGAGACGTAATCCATAAGTCTCTATGAGAACTGTGGATTACTGTACTGACTGGGCCGTTTTCAGCCGGTAAATTGCGCTCTACGGTGCGTAATTACGGACCGAAATACGGCCCATTTTAAGCCAGTGTGAACATGGCCTAAGAGTATATTTACATGAGTTGCCTTTGTTGCAGATTGGGACCATTCACACGGCGTTTTTTTCAATGTTACACTTAGATACGTTTTGGAGTAGAAACGTAGCCCATGATAAACGTACACAAATGTATGCATTTCTATGTATATGTCACCACCGGATAACTAAAGGAAAACATGGTCCCAACAAGAGTTCTCAAATAAAAGATGCTAAAGCTCCTTTATATTATGTTCAAATGGGTCGGAAGTGCTGTGGTATTTTTACAGAAGACCTACAGAATAAATGCTTCACACAAAATTCTGCACCAAATGGCTTGAATTTGTCACAGTTTTAATCCACAATTTTACTTCCCAAATAAAAAACCCCTGAAAAAATTTAAAACCCCCTTTTTGGGGCAACTTTGAAAAAGCAAACCAGAAGGAACATACCCAAAGGATTGGCTTCTTTTTCCCCCTTTTCAGTGGTGACCCCTTTACCCCAATTTTCCCTTTTAAACCCGCATTGCTGGCACAGTAATGAGGGTGATTTTTTCCACTAAGGCACCCTTGAGAATCAAAAGTTTCTGGGTTTTTTAAATTGAAAGGGCCCTTGGTTGGTTTTTTTAAGGAACCTTTTTTGCCCCTTTGAGCAGATTTTTTCCCCCTTTGGGGGGCCCCTCCGGGGGACGAAAATTTCTTCTCCCCTAAAAGAGAAACATCCTCTCACACAAGTCTTTCCCCCCCAAATTTAATTTAAAAAGCTTGGGAAGATGACCTTCATAAGTCATTCTCACGGGCCCCCAAAGGGCGAAAATGTTTTAACTCTGTCCCCAAAAAAAGGGGTGATAACCTCCAGAGCAAAAGGAACAAAGCTTTAAAATTCCCAAACGGGGGTACAGGGTCCCTTTTACCCTTTGGGGCACAATTGGTTTCCCCCTCGGGTCCCAGATACTTATTTGGCCCCGGGGTTTCGGGAAGGGGGGCCCCCAAATGGGCCCATAACTGGTTTGGGAATGCAGGTCCCCTCAAAATTTTTGGGATACAAATTTATATGCCCTTCGGGAACAACCTTTTTTCCGGACCCCCAAAAAGAACGGGCCAAAACCCGGCTTTCCCCTCTTTTTATGTTTAAATTCTTCTTTCCGGGGGCCTTTTGGGAAGGTGTTCCTATGCCAATTAGCAAACCCCGCCAAAAACCGTTTTTCCCAAAGGGAATTGGGGGTCTTCGAACCACCTACCATTGGAGGGGGTGGTTTTTTTTTAAAAGGTCCCAAAAAACATATCTCATGGAAGACCTTTTGGTTTTCTTCTAAACCCGGGGTACCCCCAACTCCGTCAGACGGGGGCCCCTTGGTTTTCCCTTTCCAAATTTCCCCCCCCCCCCACATTTTTGGGGGGGCTCAAACGAGGGGAAAACCTGAAAATTTTAATTGCGGTTTCTTCCGGCCCCGGGGTTTGTTTCCCTTTGGGTTTTCCCTTTTCCCACCCCCTTTACTTCCCCCCCCCCTTTTCCCCCTCCCCCCCCCTTTTTTTTTTTCTTTTTTTCCTTTTTTTTCCCCTTGCTTTAAGTTTAATCCCAATTTTTTTAATGTTTTTTCCCTTTTAAGAATGCTAGAAAGGGTTTTGAAATAAATTTATTTCAAAAGTTAGTTAATTTTGGGATTTGAAAAATTACACGAAATTTTTTAAAACGAGTTAAACCCTTTTTAAAGTTTGCTGCGACTTTTTTGGGCCCAATGTACTTATCTTCCCTGTTTGGGCCTGGTGGGCCCATTTTTTCTTTTTAAATTGGGTTGAAACTTTTGGTTTTTGGGAGACTTTTCTTTCCCTCCCTTTGTTGAATTTTCGGATTTTACCTGCTTATTTTCTAATAAAGCTCTTGAATCGAAAAGACCTTGGTGGTCAGTGCTGAAGGAAGACAGGAGACAGGGTGGAGGTGAAGGCAGTCGTTTACTCGTAGCACTTTACTTTGCATCCAAAGTATCTGATGACCTCTTCCACATTCCACATATGAAGGTACAGATGCTTTCTCAACCCTATTTCATATTCATGCACATGCTTCGGATGCCAACTCTTTCCTAAAAACATCTAAAAAGTCTCTTCGCCCGTCAAAGGTTGGGGCCCTGAACAGTCCCGGGCCCAGAAAAATAATTTTTAGCTTGGGGGCCTGAGCAAGCTGGCCCCAGAAAATTGCGTGAGGCCCGGGGAATCTTATACCACACATACTATCCAAATTTTAGCTTGACTTCCCGGGTCTTTAATTAATTAAAATTTTAATTAATTTTTTTTGAGCGCCCTTGTTATAAAAGGGCCTGTACGTTCGTTTCCCAACAAAAAATTTGGCCAAAGGGTTAAAGGGGAAAAAATTAAAACTAACAACTGGTAAGAAAAGGAAATTCCCCGGGCAATTTCAAAAGGGGGGTAAAAGGCAAAGGTAACCCGAATTTGGTTAGGGAAAAAATGCAGCTTTATTTTTTTGGAAATTTTTTAAAATTTTGGGCATTTGCACAAAAGGGGGGGAAGGGGCTGGGGTTTTGGGGCAATTCCAAATTGGGGGTTTTCCGGGGGTATTAACTTTTATGTATGTAAAAAAAAATTGTTTGGGCATTGCTTTTAATAAAATTTAACAAAATATAGGGGGGTTTTGGGGGCCGATACAGGTTCAAACAACGGTTCCCCTCAAAGGGGGGAAAAAAAACCCCCTTTAAAATTTGCGGGGGGAACCTTTCGGGGGGTAAAGGGGGAAATTGGAATATAATAACAGGGGCCTTAATTAGCCCCGGACTTTGTCCCAAAATCTCAAGGGGATATGGGGGCCTCGATTTTTTAATTTTCTTAAACTCCCCCTTAAAAGGGGATTTTCAGGTTGGGGGCCCATGGGGGTTTTTAAAAAATTTTTTTAAAGGGGGGGGTTTCGGGGAAATGGCAGCACTTAAAGCCCCTTGAATTTCCTTTACCTAAGAAAAAGCCCAGATGGGGGTTTTTTTCGTAAAGATTAAAATATTCTTTTTCCCCACTTTAACTTATAAAGGTAATAAGTAGGAGGTTAATTTCAAAACGTTAATTTCCTTAAAATTTCCCCCCCCCCCCCCCCCCCCCCCCCCCCCCCCCCCCCCCCCCCCCCCCACCCCCCCCCCCCCCCGCCCGCCCCCCCCGCCCCCCCCCCCCGCCCCCCCTCGCCCCCCCCCCCCTCCCCCCCCCCCCCGCCTCGCCTCCCCGCCCCCCCCCCCCCCCCCCCCCCCCCCCCCCCCCCCCCCCCCCCCCCCGCCCCCTTTTATTTTTTTTTTTTTTTTTTTTTTTTTTTTTCTTTGATTTTGTGTTTTTTTTTGTTTTTTTTTTTCTTTTTTCTATTTTGTTTTTTTTTTTTTGTTTTTTCTTTTTTTTTTTTTATTCTTTTCTGTTTTTTTTTTATTTTGTTTTTTTTTTTTTTTTTTTTTTTTTTTTTTTTTTTTTTTGTTTTTTTTTTTTTTTTTTTTTTTTTTTTTTTTTTTTTTTTTTTTTTTTTTTTTTTTTTTTTTTTTTTTTTTTTTTTTTTTTTTTTTTTTTTTTTTTTTTTGTGTTTTTTTTTTTTTTTTCTTTTTTTTTTTTTTTTTTTTTAGGGGGAGGGGGGTAATTGGGATGAGCAGATTGTGGTCAGAGATGGGTAAAGGAGAGATTGAGGTGTTAGATAGAGGACAGAGGCGGGTGGGCTGAACTCTTCTCAGTCTTTCTCTCCATATTAGTTGCTGTGCCTGGAGAAAATCATCATAAAGCCTAGTACGAGTCCTGATCTACAAGTTATTGGGCCATAAGGGTAGCCTGGAACTTAACTACAACTGGTATACTGCTACAAACAGGATATCCGGGTGCAATTTCCAAAGTGAGGCCTGCACCGCAATGAACTCCGAATTCCGGTAATGGTAAGAAATCCAGCTTTATTTGGAATAATAAAATCACAGCAGTGCACAAACTTCGTCACAGGCTAGTTCTGCAATCCAATCTGACGCGTTTCGAGTATTACACTCTTGCTCACAGTTGGTAATTCCTATGTTTGGCTAGTGCTTTTAAAATAAACATAAAACCAATCATATGCAGTATTAGCGATCACATGGTTCTACAACCTTAGCCACTTAAAGGGGAACACACACATTTCATGCAATGTACTTACTGTGTTGCTAAAGGGGGATATTTGAATATATATACAACAGGTCTGTCCTATAATTCAGGCCCTCCGGTACTCTTGTACCCAATCTCATGATCCAATAGGCCTCTCTTTGTCTTAATTTCTTACCCCAATCTCCACCTCTATCTGGGCACGTTACATGTTCAATGGCATAGTATTTAAAACTAGTCAAGTTGCCTTGGTGTGTTTCTAGGAAATGCTTAGCAGCTCCTGACATAGATCCCTGATTTTTCTTTACACTAGCAATATGTTCCATGATGCGAGTTTTCACTTTTCGTATCGTACTACCTACATATCTCTTTTGGCACATTGTACACTCTATGATGTATACTACGTGATGAGTGTTGCAATTCATAAACTGCTTAATTTCAAATTTTTCTGTCATTTCGGCGTCCTGAAAGATGCTTGTTTTGATGCTTAGATTGCATACATTACACCTATTACCGCCGCACATGAAGAAGCCTTTCTGTGCCAACCATGTTTTCCCTTGTGTGTTCCCTCTCCTAAAGGTACTAGGTGATATTATATTACCTATTGTTTGATTTTTTTTTAGGGACACATACTACTCCATCTTTTAAGATTTCCGCTAATGTTTCATCTTGACGTAAAATGTTGATGTTTTTATGGAATATAGATTTAATTTCTCTGAAATAACTACTAAATTTGGTGGTAAACACTGTCTTTTTATTATGACTAAGTTTCTGTTTTTGATGGTCACTTTCCCTATTATCTAGTAAATGTTGTTGTGTTTTGGTTTTCATTTTTTGTTTAGCTGTTCTCAAATCTCTTACGGTATATCCTCTCTCTTGCAATCTTTGATCAATGTTATCTGCTGCTTCCTCAAAATCTTTTTGCAGAGTGCACAATCTTCACGCTCTGATGTATTCTCCATATGGTATAAGCTTTTAAGTGCCTGAGAATGGCAGCTATCTGCTCTGAGGATGGAGTTACCGAGTTAGGTTTCCGAAACATCTTGGTTATTACCTCACCACTATCCAAATCCCCCTTTAACAGGATATCCAAAAAACGAATCTCATTTTTTTAATTCCACGTCCTGTAAAACGTAAATTAAAGTGGTTTTGGTTAAGATATTCAAAAAAGGTTGTATGACCTACATCCGACCCCAAATAATCAGGAGGTCGTCAAATTAGCACCCATACCACACAATACAATCCAAATAAGGATTGTTAATATGATAAATGGCATGGTGCTCCCACCACGCCATTGTAATATTGGCCAGCGAGGGTGATGCTGTCGCACCCATCGGTGCCCCTACTAGTTGTAAATAGTATGTTTTATCAAATTTAAAAAAATTACTTTTTAGGAGAAATTCAATTGCTAGCACGTTTAATTTACGTTTTACAGGGACGTGGAATAAACATGAGATCCCATTCCTGGATATCCTGTTAAAGGGGGATTTGGATAGTGGTGAGGTAATAACCAAGATGTTTCGGAAACCTAACTCAGGTAACTCCATCCTCAGAGCAGATAGCTGCCATTCTCCAGGCACTATTAAAGCTATACCATATGTAGAATACATCAAGCGCAAAGATTTGTCCTCTGCAAAAAGATTTTGAGGAAGCAGCAGATAACATTGATCAAAGATTGCAAGAAAAGAGGATATACCGTAAAAATTTTTGAGAACAGTTTAAACAAAAAATGAAAACCAAAAAACAAAAAAACATTTACTAGATAATAGGGAAAGTGACCTCAAAAACAGAAACTTTGTCATAATAAAAAGACAGTGTTTACCACCAAATTAGTAGTTATTTCAGAGAAATTAAATCTATATTCCATAAAAACATCAACATTTTACGTCAAGAAAGAAACTTAGCGGAAATCTTAAAAGATGGAGTAGTATGTGTCCCTAAAAAAAATCAAACAATAGTAACATAAAAATCACCTAGTACCTTTAAGAGGGAACACACAAGGGAAAACATGGTTGCACAGAAAGGCTTCTTCATGTGCGGCGGTAAAAGCTGTAATGTATGCAATCTAAGCATCAAAACAAGCATCTTTCAGACGCCGAAATGACAGAAGAATTTTTAAATTAAGCATTTTATGAATTGCAACACTCATCACTGTAATAATAATAGAGTGTACAATGTGCCAAAAGAGATATGTAGGGAGTACGATACAAAAGTAAACCCGCATCTGGGAAAATATTGCTAGTGTAAAAAAAAATCAGGGGTCTTTCAGGAGCTGCTAAGTATTTTCCTAAAACACCCCAAGGCAACTTGACTAGTTTTAAATACTATGCCTTGAACATGTACGGCCCAGATAGAGGTGAAATTGGGGTAAGAAATTAAGACAAAGAGAGGGCCTATTTGGATCATGAAATTGGGGTACAAGAGTACTGTAGGGCCTGAATTATAGGGCAACCTGTTTTTATAAATATTGAAATATCCCCCTTTAGCAACACAAAAGTACATTGCATGAAATGTGTGTTTTTTCCCCTTTAAGAGGACTAACGTTGTAAAACCAGTGATCGCAATACTGCATAGATTGGTTTTTATGTTTATTTTAAAACACAGCCAAACATAGGAATTACCAACTGTGAGCAAGAGTGTAAAAACTCGAAACGCGTCAGTTTGGATTGCAGAACTAGCCTGTGACGAAGTTTGTGCACTGCTGTGATTTTATTATTCCAAATAAAGCTGGATTTCTTACCATTACCGGAATTCGGAGTTCATTGCGGTGCAGACCTCGCTTTGGAAATTGCACCCGGATATCCTGTTTGAAGCAGTGTGAGGACCGCTTGGCCGGCGTGTCCGGAGACGGAAGGAATGCAACGGGATACACCACCCCCTAAATCAAGGATATGGACTAGCCCAGCACAGTAGGTGAGCTACGTTTCTTATATACAACTGGTATAAGCAAGGGATCACCTCCAGAACAGTTTCTGTATCCTGTAAACTCAGTACCAACAGTTAATGTATTCCCATATAGGCTGTCACAGATTACATAATGTATCCCTTAAAGTGCTATTACAGTGAGATGACTCATCATAAATACATATAAAACAATATTCACGTACATACATCTCACCTCAGGAGAAACCTCAATAAGAAATTTGAAGACTTAAAATATAAAACAACTTTTCTAACATGATTAACATTAGAAAATAACATAAAACGTTTAATTTATAATTCAGTAATAAAGTTCTGGCCCTTTAAGAAAGAGAGACTCAGGTTAGCTGTAGTTAGGTTTTTCACAGGCAGCAGTGAAAGATCACTCTGTTGACAGTTCTATGACACTTCCTACTTCTGAGTTGGGAGAGTCCAATGTAAAGGGGGAAAAAAAAGATTGTAAGTCCTGGAGCATCTAAAAAGACAAATCATATATTTCTGGCTATCTTCAATCGCTGGATTTAATTGTATTAGCAGTAATATAAGATGGATGTATTATTGGGGTGCATCAATGAATTAATTGACCTTGTTTGTGTTTCACTTTTATGAGACTTTATGAGAAAAACCGGTGAACCAATTCTCATACTGTATTTTATAAACCAACGAATCACCCAAATTCTGAGAATACGACTCCATTTACCCTTCAGATGCTGTATAGAATTAGTTGGTATCTCCCTGTAATACTGAGGGAAATCATCTATTTAACTAATAATATGTATTTGAGAAAAGTCTAACAACTTCATCTACTGTCAGTTTTTATGTTTTTCTGACATAGGTAGCTGATGGAGATAGTGTTACTATGGTGTAACATTTTATTCCACTGATCCTCTAGTCCAGATGCCGTGTTTAAATTTGGTGCAAACATAAACAAAATATGAAGGTTATAAAAAAAAAACATGCAGGAAGGCCAAGGAAGATGTCAAAGTATTAGGACTGAACATTTTAAGCAATATGCCTACAAAGTAGAAAATGATAAACCAAAACATAAAAAGCAAATAGGCATAAACAGCAGTTAATGTTTGTGACCAGGCCTTGACTGGGCATTTGGCTTACCGGACAGATTTCCGGTGGGCTGGATCACACCTGGGCAGCTTGCTCCACCCCCTAAATTTTTTTTAAAAACACAGTTTGCACTGTTCTTACCTTCATTTAATGAAGAGCAACACTGCTGTGGAGGACCACACGGGTTTGCTGTATCACAGATGAGGTCGACGGCGGACATGGCATGAGGGGTTCCTGTGGTGTAAGCAGTACGAAATGAGCTGCGACTACTGTGGATGGCCGCCGACTGCTGCAATGGGCTGCTGTATGAATCAGTGTTGGTACTGGCAGCAACAGGAATCAGGAGGCCTTTTGCGGTGGCTGCGGTGCACCGCAGCGGCCTTTGCTGACAATGTGACAAGTCAGGAAAAGGCAGGAGCAGCACCATCTAACTATTCTAAGTTGCAGACAGCTCATGGGGGCAGATGCCAGGCAGCTTAGTACACACATTGTAGAGAGCTGGCTGCCTGGCTCAGCCTCCCCAGTCATCCAGCCCTACCCACTGCAGGCAGAACACTGAAGTTCTTGGAGCACATTAGCTTCGGCCTCCCAAGATGCTGGATCCTGCAGATTCTTCTGATGTCCTCCATGAAATAGCCTTGAGAAGTAGTTTTTACTCTGACCAATGTGCCTTGCACCTGGTAGGTAGGCAAGGCCCAAGGGAGGTAGGTAGCTACCTCCCTTGGGCCTTGTCCGCCTACCTACTTCCCTTGGGCCTTGTCCACCTTTCTACTTCCCTAGGGCCTTGTCAGTCTACCTACATCACTTGGCTATTTGTCCGCCTACACACCCCATCGTCCTTGCTGGCTCTCCTATTCACCACTCCCTAGGAGCCCCCATCGACCTTCTATCCTACCTCCGTGGGCTTGGCCCTCCTACCTACCCTCCCTTGGGTCCTCTTGTCTGGCCTGCCTATTGAGAACTGTATATTTTATTTAGGAAAGGACTGGCACCTCAAGATACCTTTGTAGAATACAGAAACAGGTTGCAGGGGATCTTTTCTTCTGGCTATTTGTTCCAATTTGCTACATTTCAAGGGGTTATTTCCTGCATAGCGTAATTGGAAATACCGAAAAACGGCAGACTGCATGAGTCCACTAGCTCCTGGAAATTCTATATACAACCAGCCCAAATATTTTATGCCTTTCTGAGGCCACAGTTCAATAACCATTAATAAGGCTAGTTCAGTCAGCTTTCCGTTCTTCCATAGTGGAATGTATGGTGTCCATGAGTTGTCGTTCCCATACCCCTTATAGACTTCCATCATTTATTTCCAAATTGCCACTGTTGCACCATGTTAAAAGTAAAGTGTTGTAGATGGTATTTTCCCTGCCTATATACTAGGTTCACTAGGGCCTCGTATGAGCTCATCAAAGCAGCTTTCAGAACCACAGCCGAGTTATTACTGTTTGCACCAATCCACCACCTTTTAAAGCGATATACTGCACAATAATAAAATATAAAAATCTGGATGTGCTAGTCGTCCATCCTCATAATGGGCCTTTAATGTGGGCTTGCCTAATCTAGGGGTTCCCCCAATCCATAGAAACAACAAGATTAGTCTTTCCAGTGTCTGAAAGTGAAGTTGAGGTATCATAATGGACACTCGTATCTGCAAAGCAGTGACTTCATCAGCAAGTTCCACCCCTTTGAATGTCTTTCTGCATTGCTGTAGTGAGTTTAAGGGCCATGAATTGTTTCAAGTCTCTGTAAATCTGTATGCCAAGGTACCTAAATTGATCCGAGACAACAAGTTGACTAATGCCCTCCTTCTCCACCTTGTCTATTAGAAATAACACTGATTTTAACTAATTTACTCTCAAGCCTGAGAAGGCACCAAAAGTGTCTATTGCATCAAGGAGGGCCTCTAGTGATGTCTGAGGATCAGCAAGGTATACTAATAAGTTGTCGGCATACACAGATACTTTCCTTAGTGTACATTTTTTATCAAAACTGTAAAGGCCCATCTACCACGGCAAGGTGACCCCCATACAAGCTGGGACCCTACTCAACGTATAACGCTCGTCGTTCTTTAAGATCTCCATAATTTCAGGAGAGAAGATTCCCAACACCAAACTGCGTCTGGTTAAAAACAGCCTGTGTGGATTGGCAGAGTGCACAATAAAATGGGGGTAGCCACTCCCCCATGCAAACAGTCTAAAAAACAAAGTTTGGTCAGCCCATCTAAAATTAAAAAATAGTATAGGTACACGTTGGTGTGGCAGCAAAAAGCAATGCCAACATAATATCAGCAGCACTCCACAAGCACTAAAAAACAGTCAAAGCATTTCTGAGGGACCTAGCTCTACTAACAAGGCTAACTCTCTGTGTCTTTCAGACCTCCAATTTTTGGAAGAATTGGATTCCAGTTACAGACTACTCTGGTTAAAAACAGCTTGTGTAGACAGGCGGAGAGCATATGTAGCATATTGGGGCATTGCCCTACTACCTTCCTTGTGCCTTGTCTGCCTGCCTACGTACCTTATTGAAGCTTTGCCTGCCTATCTCCCTTGGGGTTGCCTGCCTATATATATTCCCCTTGGGCCTTGCCTGTTCTGCCTATGTATCTTACTGGGGCCTTGTCTTCCTACCTACCTACCTTGACCTTGCCAACCTGTATGCCTACCAAGGGTGGCAGTATTTTTGAAACTGCGGCCTGCTGATTTAAAAAGTGTATTGTGAACTGCACCAATGGACCATTGTAATCAGAAACGTGGAAACTGCAGAGTAAATTGTTTGGATATGAATGACACGTGGGGAGGATGACATCACAGACAGGGGTACAGTCACCCGCGAAAATAACCCAGGGGACAACCAGATGTGTGATTTAAAAATGAGTTCATTGAATCCCTACGGCGTATCGGAGCGCCCGGAGCAGACAGATTCACTGCCTCCTCTGCTAACCCTATTTTTTAATGAGGCAACCGAACAGACATATTTCACAAGCCCTCTGCTAAGCCCAATTGTATTTCACTGCACCTCGGCCTAACCCCTAAACTATGTATAAGCCTGGAGCAGACGGATGTTCACACACCCTCTGCATAACACCATCTGTGTATGGGGCGCCCCGCAGCAGATGGATGTCACTCTTTGCAACCTCTACTGAGCCTCTGTGTATGAGCCCAGGACAGATGATGTCACTGCCCTCTACTAACCCGTACTGTGTTAGAGGCCCAGGAGCAGACGATGTCACGCACCTCTGCGTAACCCTCTGCAAGATGGCTGCAAGCATACGGATGTCACTGCAAACCTCTGCTAACCCTAACTGCGTAATGGGTTCCGGAGCAGAGGAAAGTCACTATGCTTATCTGCTAACACCTACTGTGTATGGGGCCCCAGCCGCACAGATGGATGTCACTTCACTTGCAACCTTCGAACCCAACTGTGTATTGCGGGCCTTGCAGCAAAGGATGTCTAGGCACCTTTTCTAAACCCTACTTGTGAAGGGACCCCCGGAGCAGAACCGGAATCACGCAACCTCTCTTCTAACCCACTGTGTATGGGCCACAGGCCACCACTGCATCCCTATGGCATATGGGGCAACTGGAGTAACGGATTGCTGTAGCTCGCTGTATAGGGGCTCTGGACAGACAGGGGATTTATCACTGCAACCTCTTCATGATGGCCTCCAAACTTTCCTATAGTGGAGAAACACCTCTATTTTAACCCGTCTCCTCCTTGCTGCTTTAAATGTCCCTCTTTTTATCTCTCAAATAGCATTTGTAATTAATAATCTTACCTTAAGTGATTTAAAACCATCTAAGGGCTCCAAACTGTTAAATACATGAGACAGCATTTACATATGTTTCCATCACTGATAGCACGGTGACAGCTGAAAAATGCCTAAATTCCATTGGTTTTTGATAAAACATTTTAATAAAAACCTAATTATCCAAACAGAAAATGGCAATATATAAAATACTACCTGTATTTATTTCGGACTATAAGACGCACTTTTTTCCCCCTCAAATGAAAGGATTAAAACCCCACACTCGCCATCATATCCCGCAGTCTCTGCCGGCCAAGAGTGTTTAATTTGGCGGCAAGCGCGCTGGCGTCTGGCCACCATGACTCTGTGGGGTGCGGCGGGTGCCGCCTCTGGCTCGGCATGCGGCCGTCCCCTGGAGCGGCATGGCAGCTCCATCCCGCGCTTACACCCTCCGCCCGCCGCCTACTAAATGAGAGCGGTGCTAATGCACGCGCCTCTGTCCCTGATCACACCCCCTGCAATGTACTTGCAGGGGGGAGATCACTACCATGCCATCCATTGAAAGCCCATCATTAGACTTTTTACACAGCTGCCATGTATTGCACCTATTATACCCTGCCAATAGCGGGTTTAATAGGGAAATGAATGAGAAATCCTATGTACAACAGCAGTACAATAGTACTGCGGTTACATGGACAAGACGTGTGCCCCCTATGGTCAAATCCCCTAGGAAATAGTCTTAAAAGTAAAAAATTAAAGTTAAAAAAAAATATAAAAAGTTTAATTCACCACCCCCTTTTTGTCATTTTATACAAATAATCAAAATCAAAATATACACATTAACTTGCTCATTGTCGTGGTCCCGTAAAAGTCCGATCTATTAAACTATAACATCATTTATCCCTTACGCTGAACACCCGTAGAAGAAAAAAACTTGCAACGCGCAAAATATGGTGGTTTTTTTTTGTACGTTTAGTATCCCAAAAAAATTGGAAGAAAAGGTGATCAAAAAGTCATATGTATCCCAAAAAACTACACTTCCGCCTACATTTTTTGTTTCAAATTTTTTTCTCCCTATTTTCCCTCTAAAACCTAGGTGTGTCTTATAGTCCGGTGCATCTTATAGTCCACAAAAATATGGTAGATTGTTCATACAGTGAACTGTGAGTGTCTCTCTTTGACCATCTAAAAAGTTGGGAATTATGGAATTAGTCCCTATCAAGTTTGCGACAAAGGTGATAATTGGCATGTCAACAACAGGAGGCACTCACACAATCATCCCACATACCACCTTTTTGCAATTTTGAGGGTTCATTTTGATAAGATCTTTCCTTCATACTGACTTTATAACCTCCTACATGCAACGGATCAAGCTAAGGTCTTGAAAATGGATCATTTGCTAGATCATGGCAACACCTTAATACTTCCTCAGATTTGTATAACTTGTACAGCTTATCCCTTCTTGTAGGTTAAAGTTCAGATGGAGGAGTATATGATTTTGGGTAAATATCATCACTATAGGTAAAAATGGATTATAAGAACTAAAGGCGAACAGGGATGCGATATAGCACTGTTCTATAGATGTATAAACAGTAGTACACTATAACTTGCACCAGGCACAGCACTTTGAATGTGCCAAATATATGTTATTTGTCAAAGATATGTCGCCAAATATAATGCTAGGCTTTGCAAGTATACCACACATAAGTAAACCAGATTTATGAGCCCACATACGACAGGTTCATACCTACTGTCACATTCTATACTTCTCTATATCAATTTAGAACTGTCGTGTCTGAACCAAATTTAATGTCGCCCTAAAACTCAGAACGATTAGTAGAATAATCATGGAATGCATTAACCCCCAAGTCATTCACCTACAAAAACACATGCCAATTGGATTACATCACAGACTGCATATGATGTCACTACAGCTGTGGAATGTCAAAGGTTCTACACCTGAGCCATCATGTGTCATTTGAGTTGGAGAATGACAAGTCCAGATGTGTAGGTCTTTAAATATTATGTAGACTGAAAGATATATATAACCAAAAAACCGATGCTTCCCCCCCAAAATCTTAGGAAACACCCTTGTGTGACTTGTTCCTTTCTGTGATTGCCAAGATGATATTTATCACTGACATCATCCTGACCTTTACTGTGCAATATCCTAATGTTCCTATAATTTACTTTAAAGGGTTGGGAACTTGCCAATTTGATGGGGCCGGGCAACAAACTAATTTATGGCTGGAACCAAATTTACCTCCATGATCATCTGTTTTGGGGGGTAAAGTGTGGGGCCCCTTTATTATTACCAGTACAGCTTGTATTATGGAGAAGCATGTCTGGTATTACCGAGCACCACAGCCCGCTCTGTACGGGGGGCTTTTCAGGTCGACAATTGCACGGGAAGCAAAAGTATTCTGGGAAATTATGGGTATCGACAATGTATTACATGTCCCCCCTTTAAAATGATTGGGGAAAGATTAAAAACCTGCCCCCTACTTTCCTTTCAACTTAACTCCTAATCTTACATGCTGTGTTCTGGGGGTGCAAGCGCCCCCCCTTTATCGGGACAGCTCTGCCTTTTAGTAGTAGCAATGTATGTAATTTTAATAACGTAATACCAGGGCCCCCTACGGGCCGTTCTTTTTATGGATCATGGAACCATGACATGACAGACAGGGCAAAAACATCACAACCTTCAGAGTCACAATCTTACAGAATTGTTTAAAAAGCTCTGAACCCCCAACCATCGTATCAGTTTAGTCTAAAAGTTTTTAGAGAAAGCCTTTCTGAAGCCTGGACCCACATCAAAATGGCAGGATGAAACTCAGAGCCACTCTGCTTCATTCACACAAAGTGGATCTGGAAGAATAAAATCAGAAAAAACCTGTCCTTTCCCCATGTTCGCTTTTAAGGATAAGGGCAGAACTACACCCCTTGCCGGGGGTTTTTCTCCCCCATTACATTTTGGATTTCAGATCATTTAATTCTGTCCATTAAAAAGGGTTTAATGTTGGCCCCATTCACATCAGTTTTTTTTTCAAGGGTTCTACATGCCTTTTCTGTTTATAACATAAGCATATACACATGACCTACAAACCCCAGGGGTTTGC
>JAODAL010043320.1:0-33952 GCA_025379985.1 Phyllomedusa bahiana | reverse complement strand
AGGTGGCAAGAGGGTTTAATTCTCACAAAGAACTTCATAAACAGTAATTGGGGGTTGGAGGCATCTTTGCTTTATGGTTTGCCTAAACGTTGTGAGCGTAATGGTGCCCAGTTCATTTCTCGGGAAATTCAGGATTATTTAAAATCTAATGATTAAAAACCCATCGTAAAACCCCATAGGGGCCAAAAGCTAAGGGGAAGGGGAAAGCCAGAACCGAACCCTTTTGAAGTTTACGGATTGTCATTTAGAAAGAAGGGTTTGGAAAAAAAAGAACTATGGCGTTTTCTTTTGATTATCGAACCACCCCCCACACATTACTGGAGTGAGTCCTGCTGAGCTTTTTTGTGGTGGGCAAATTGGGGGAAAAATTTGCCAGATTTTGGGGCTTCTTCCCCTACATTTTGGACAAATTTCCGGGAAATTGTGAGAAAGGAAATGAGCCGAACGATACGCAAACCATCAGCGCCACTGTCAAATAGGGGCCTTTAAACAAGGAGAAAAGGTTTTGCTTCGGGTGATCTTCTAAAAAACGGTCTACTTTTTTTGACCCTGAGCCTTATATTTGAAGGAAAAAAGAGGAACTCAGGTGGGTGAGGTTTTGGGATGGCAATACAAAAGTGGGGGAAAATCTCCTTCGTGAAAAAGTTTTTTGATTGGGGGAAAGCCAAGTTTTTGGGGGATGGGGGCCAGCACAAAAGTTGTAGTAGTATTTTAAGTGATTTGACACCAACCACCAACCCACCCCTTTCAGAATTGCCAAGAGCAAAGCGAGCAATAAATCCACCGGCTTACCTAAAAGACTATTGTATGGACAGGAGTTTACATTTTTAAAGTGTTTGGTGTTTTTTCCTTTAACCATTATTTTTCATACTGTTAATTATTGTTTATGTTTTGTTGTTCATGTTTATGCTTCTCCAAAGGAGAAAGGGATTTTAGTGTGTGGGACAAAATGTTTTCAATATTGTATAATCTGGTGGGTTTTAAGAATATAACCTCTCCATCTGGTGTGCTGGGTGCAAAATGTTACAATATTGTTATATCTGGCTGGGTGCAGGGAGGAGTCAGATTTCAGTCTGAGTGAGAGCTTCATGGAATAAAGCAAACAGCCTAAAGTTTGTCCGTGTTTATAAAATACCCATTCCTCTCCATTTGGGTTTTGAGGTTCTCTAGTGTCAGAGAATTTTCCTCTCCCATCTCCCCTCCCTTTTGGTATAAGAGGTTTCTATGTGTGCAAGAATGTAACCTTCCCATCTCCTCTCCATTTGGTTTTAAGAGGGTTTTCTATGTGTGCAGAGAAGTAACCCTCCCCCTCCTCTCCATTTGGTATTAGGGTTTTTTATGTGTCAAAGAAAATTAACTCTCCCATTCTTCCATTTTGGTATTAAAGGTTCTTATGGTGCAGAAATATAACCTCTCCTATCTCCCCTTTCCTTCGGGTTTTGAGGTTCTCTATGTGTGTGTAGAGAATAGAACCTTCCCATCTCCTCTCCATTTGGATTTGGGCTCCCCATGTGTGTGTAGGAATATAAACCTCTCCCATCTCCCCCCTCCCTTCGGATTAGAGGTTCTCTATGTGTGTGTAAAGAATAGAACCTCTCCCCTCTCCTCCCTTCTGGTATTAGAGGTTCTCTGTGTGTGCAGAGAATATAACCTCTCCCATTCCTTCCATTCTGGTAATTAGAGGTCTCTATGATGTGTGTAGAGATATATAACCTCCTCCCAATCTCCTCTCACATTCTGTTGTTATAGGTTCTTATGTGTGTGCAGGAGAATATAACCTCTCCCATCTCCTCTCATTCTCGGTATTAGAAGTTCTCTATGTGTTTTTTAGAGAATATAACCTCACCCCCTTCCTCTCGATTCTGGTCTTAGAGGTTCTCGATGGGTGTAGCGAATATAACCGCTCCCATCTCCTCTCATTTCTGTATTAGAGGTTCTCTATGTGTGTTACGAGGAATATAAACCCTCTCACATTCTCTCTCCCTTCTGTTTTATCTTCTGAGGTTTCTCTATGTGTGCAGAGAAGAGAATATAACTCTCCCAATCTCTCTCCATTCGGGTATTAGAGGATCTCTATGATGATGCTGTTGTACATATGACATCTAATAGTTCTGTGAATGTGATACATGTTTCTGTAATGTCTGACCTTTTCTGTACATTCAGGAGAGAGAGATATGGAAGATAGACATGGAGCACATTTACACTTACAAAATTCTCGTGATGTTATACCAGAGTCCACACCGAGAAGTTCACCTGTAGAGCCAAGAAATATAAGAATCACCCGGCGCCAGAACCAACAATCTAACGTTTTCCTTGAGGCGATTGTAAAGCAGATGATGGTAGTAAGGTCGGGAGAGAAGGAAAATCAGACTACATATGATGAGGGAACAGGTTATTGTGCCTGGGAATGTTTACATGAAATATAGCAATGTGAGGGGAATGGAAACTGTCATTGACTTCAGTGTTATTTGTAAGAGGTAAGTACATTATGTGTTATCTAAAATAGGTTTGGGGTTAATAGTCGGGGGAAGGAGCCATAACAACGAGGGCCATCAGTCACTAACAAATCCCTATTTCCATAATGGCCATTGTGTCTGTAAGTCAAACAATCTATAACATGTTCCCCATGTGTGTGCAGAGAATATAACCTCTCCCATCTCCTCTCCATTCTGGTACCTAGAGAGTTCCCCCCCCCCCCCCACCCCCCACCCATGTGTGTAGAGATTATAACCTCTCCTGTTCCTCTCCTCTGCTATTAGTGGGTTCTCTAATGTGTTGTGTTAGAGTATATTACCTCTCCCATCTCCTCTCCATTATGGTACCTAGAGGTTCTTATGTGTGCAGAGAATTTAACTCTCGCATCTCTCTCCATTTACTGGTAGTAGAAGGTTCTTATGTGTGTAGAGAATAGAACCTCTCCCATCTCCTCTCCATTCTGGTATTCAGAGGTCTCTATGTGTGTAGATAATATAACCTCTCCCATTTATCCTCCATTCGGGTATTAGAGGTTCTATATGTGTGTAGTGAATATAACCCTCTCCCCTCTCCTATCCATTTCGGTATTAAGAGGTTCTCATGTGTGTGCAAAGAGAATATAACCTATCCCATCTCCTTCTCCATTCTGGTATTAGAGGTTTTCTATGTGTGTAGAGAATTTAACCTCTCCCATCTCCTCTCCATTCTGGAATTAGAGTTTTCCTATGTGTGTGCAGAGAAAATAACCTCTCCCATCTCCTCACCATTCCTGGTATTGAGGTTCTCTATTGTGTGTAGGGAATATAACACTCTCTATCCCCTATCCATTCTGGTATTAGAGGTTTTCTCTATGTGTGTAGAGAATATAAACTCTCCCTCTCCTCTTCCCATTTCCTTGTATTACAGGTTCTTTATGTGTAGCAGAGTATATAACCTCTTACTCCCTTCTCCTCTTCCTTCCTGGTATTTGAGGTTTATCTATGTGCTGTGCAAGAGTATATAACCTCTCCCATCTCCTCTCCATTCTGGTATTACAGGTTCCCCATGCATGTGCTGAGAATATAACCTCTCCCATCTCCTCACCATTCTTGTATTAGATGTTCCCATGTATATGCAGAGAATATAACCTCGTCCATCTCCTCTCCATCCTGGTATTAGAGGTTCTCTATGTGTGTAGAGAATATAACCTCTCCCATCTCACCTCTCATTTTCTTGTATTACAGGTTTATTTATGGTGTGCACGAGAATATAACCTCTCCATCTCCTCTCCTTTATGGTCATTGAGGTTCCCCCATGTGTGTGTAGAGGTATATAACCACTCCCATCTCCTCTCCATTCTGGTAATTAAGAGGTTCTCTATGTGTGTGCAGAGAATTATAACCTCTCCCATCTCCTCTCCTTTCTGGTATAGAGGTTCTCTAGGTGTGTGCAGAGAAAGGATTAACCTCTATCCATCTCCTATCCATAATGGTATTAGAGATGATTCTATATGTGTGTGCAGATAATATATCTCTTCCATCTCCTCTCCATTCTGGTTATTTAGAGGTTTCTCTTTGTGTGCAGAGGAAATATTAACCACTCCTTTCTCCTCTCCTATTCTGGTATAGAGGTTCTCTTTGTGTGTTCGAGAATATTACCTATCCCGACATTCTTCTCTCCATTCTGTATTAGAGGTTCCCCATGTGTGTAGTGAATATAAATCCATCTACTAGTACTTACCTCTCCATCCTTGTATTTAGTAGATTCTCTGTGTGCGTAGAGAATATAACTCTCCATCTCTCTCCATTTGGTTTTTACAGGTTCTTTATGTGTGCAGAAGAATATAACATCTCCAATACTCCTCTCCATTCTGATATTAGAGGTTCCACCATGTGTGTGTAGAATAATATAACCTCTCCTATCTCTTCATTCTGGTTGTTAGAGGTTCTCTATGTGTGTGCAGAGAATATAAACCTCTCAATCTCCTCTCCATTTCTGCGTACTAGAGGTTCTCGATGTGTGTGTGCCAGAGAATATTAACTCTCCCCATCTGTAAGTCTCCATATCTGGTATTAGAGGTTCTCTATGTGTGCAGTGAATATAGAAACCTCTCCCATCTCCTCTCCATTCTGATATTAGAGATTCTCTATGTGTGTGCAGAGTATATAACCTCTCCCATCTCCTTATCCATTCTGGTATTAGAGGTTCTCGATGTGTGTGCAGATAATATAACCTCTTCCATCTCCTCTCCATTCTGGTATTTGAGGTTCTCTATGTCGTGCAGAGGAATATAACCACTCCCATCTCCTCTCCATTATGGTATTAGAGGTTCTCTATGTGATACACAAATCAAGCTGTTTGTATATATTTGACATCTAATAGTTATGTGGATGTGATTACATGTGTAATGTAATGTCTGTCCTGTTCGTAATCAGGAGAGAAAAGAGAGAGATATGGAAGATGGACATGGAGAACATTTTCACTTACAAAATTCTTGTGATGTTATACCAGATTCCACACGGATAAATCCACCTGAAGAGCCAAGAAATACAAGAATCACCCGGCGCCAGAACCAACAATCTAATGTTTTGAGGCCATTGTAGAGCAGATGATGGTAGTAGGGTCGGGAGAGAAAGACAATCATTATAGATATGATGAGGGAACAGATTTTTGTGCCAGGGAATGTTTACATGAAATATAGCAATAAGAGGGGAATGGATCCGTCATTTGAACTCAGAGTGTTTATTTGTGTGCAGGTAAGTACATTATGTGTTATCTACAAAAGGTTTGGGGTTAAGAGTCAGGCGAAGGAGCCATAACAACGAAGGCCATCAGTCACTAACAAATCCCTAATTCCATAATGGCCATTTTGTCTGTAAGTCAAACAATCTATAACATGTTCCCCATGTGTGTGCAGGGAATATAACCTCTCCCATCTCCTCTCCATTCTGGTATTAGAGGCTATCTGTGTGTGTGTAGAGATATTACACACTCCCATCTCCTCTCACTTCCTGGTATTAGGGCTCTCTCTTTGTGTGTGTTAGAGAATATAACCTCTCCCTTCTCCTCTCCATTCTAGTATTACAGGCTTATGGTGGGTCTAGAGAATATAACTCTCCCATCTCCTCTCCATTCTTGGTTATTAAGAGGTTCTCTATGTGTGCATGAGAACTATAAAAACCTCTCCCAGCTCCTCTCCTCATTCATCTGGGTATTATGGAGGTTCTCTGTGTGTAGTGCATTATAATTAACCTTCTACCATATCTCTGCGCATTCTTCTATACTGTGTATTTTAGAGGTTCTCTATGTGTGGTTAGAAAATATAGAACCTTCCAATGCTCCTCCTACACAAATTATGGTATTTCCGAGAGTTCTCACTATGTGTGTAGAGAATTATAACCTCCGTCACCCCAATTAATCTCTACTCGCTCCATTTACTGGTGATTTTTTTATTAGTGGTTCTATATATGTTACTGCTATGATAGAATATTAACCTCTCCCATCCTCCTCTCCATTCTGGTAGTTTAGAAGGGTTCTATATGTGTGCAGAGAATTTCAACTCTCCCATCTCCTCCTCCATTCTGCGAATTAGAAGTTTCTCTATGTGTGTGCAGAGAATATAAACCTACTCCCATCTCTCAACCTATCTTGTTTATTCTTCGAGGTTACTTCTATGATGTTGTATAGAATATATATCCACTTACTCCATCTCATCTACATTCGGTATAGAGGTTTTACCATTTTTAGTGTGTAGAGATATAACCTCTCCTATATCCTCTCCATTCTGGTTATTAGAAGGTACTCTATGTGTGCAGAGAATATAACTCTCAATTATTATTCTACTCTCTATTCTTGGGTCTATTAGAGAGGTTTCATCTATGTGTGTAGAGAATATAACTCCTCTCCCATCCTCTCTCTCTCCATTCCTTGGTATTAGAGGCTTTTCTCTTTTGTGTGCAGATATATATAAACCTCTCCCATTCCTCTACATTATGGTATTAGAGGTTTTCTATGTTTGTGGAGATTATAACCTCTCCCATCTCCTCCTCTTCCATTATGGTATTAGAGGGTTCTCTATGTGTGCAGTGAACTATAACTCTCTACCCATTCTCGTCTCCATTCTGGTATTAGAGGTTCTCTATGTGCTGCAGAAGAATATAACCTCTCCCATTTCCTCTACCTATTCTGCTTTTAGAGGTTCTCTATGTGTGTTACAGAGATATAACCTATCCCATCTCCTCTCATTCTGGTAATTTAGTGGTCTCTATGTGTGTGCTGAGAATTTACCTCTCCATCTCTCTCCATTTGGTATTAGAGGCTTCTCTCTGATGAGTGTAGGAGAATATAACCTCTCCCATATCCTCTCCATTATGGTTATTAGAGGTTCTCTATGTGTGTTCGTTAGTGGCAATATAACCTCTCCCATCTTCTCCTTCTGGTTATTAGAGGTTTCTCTTATGTGTTGTGTAGGGAATATAACCTCTCCTCATCATTACTACTTCCATTATATGAGTCATTATCTTACAGGTTCTCTATGTGTGTAAGAGATAATTCATAGACCTACTCCATGATCATCCTCCTTTATAGGTATTAGAGGACTTCTCTTTATGTGTGCAAGTGAATATAAACACTCCCATTATCCTCTCCATTCTGGTACTTAGATGGTTCTCTGTGTGTGTGCAGATAATATAACCTTCTCCACACCATCTCCTTCTCCATTTCTGGTTATTAGAGGTTCTCTTTGTGTGTAGAAAGAAAATTAACCTCTCCCATCTCCTATACTCATTCTGGGTATAGAGGTTCTCTATGTGTGTATGAGATTATAACCTCTCCCATCTCATCTCCATTTGTGATTAATTTAGAGTGGTTCTCTATATGTATGTAGAACCAATATAAACCTCTCCCATCTCATCCTACATTCTGGTATTAGAGTTTACTCTATGTGTGCAGAGAAATATACCTCTACCATCCCTCTCCATTCTGGAAATTAGAGTTTTTTTGTGTGTTGCGAGAAATAACTATCTCCCATCTCCTATCCATTATGGTATCGAGGTTCTCCATAGTGTGTAGAGTATATAACCTCTCCTATATATCTCCATTCTGGTATTAGAGGTTCTCTGTGTGTGTATGAGAATATAACCTCTCCTTCTTCTCTCTCCCTCCATTCTGGGTATTAGATGTTCTCTATGTGTGTGCCAGAGAATTATAACCTCTCCCATCTTCCTCTCCATTCTGGTATTCAATTAGAGGTTTTCTATGTGTGTGTTTGTAGTGGAATAATAACCTCTCCCATCTCATTTCATTCTGGTATTAGAGGTTCTACTATGTGGTAGAGAATATAACCTCCTCCCCCTTACCTCATCTCATTCTCGGTTATATTAGAGGTTTTTTCTATGTTTGAAAGGGTATATATACCTCTCCCATCTCCTTCTCCATTTATGGTATTAGAGGGTTTCTCTATGTGGTGCAGAGTTTATAAACCTCTCCTATCTCGTCTACATTCTGGTATTTAGAGGTTCTCTATGTGTGCAGAGAATATAACCTCTCCCATTTCCTTCCTTCTGTATTAGAGGTTCTCTATGTGTTGTACCGAGATTTTAACCTCTCCCTATTATCATTCCATTCTGGTAATTAGAGGTTCATTCTCATGTGTGTGCTGAGAATATAACCTCTACCATTCCACTCCATTCTGGTATTTAGAGGTTTATATCTATGAGTGTAGAGAATTAAAACATACTCAATCTCCACTCCATTCTGGTATTAGAGGTTATCTATGTGTGTGAGAGAATATAACCTCTCCAATCTCCTCTCCATTATGGTAATTAGTAGGTTATCTATGTGGTGTAGTGATATAACCTAACCCTTCTCCTCTCAATTCTGGTTTTTTATACAGGTTCTCTATGCTTGTGTTGAGTGTATAAACTTACACATCTACTATCCATTATGGTTTTTGAGGTTCTCTATGTGCTGCAAGAGCTTTTTTAAACACACTCCCTTAGTCCTATCCATTCTTGGTATTAGAGGTTCTCATCTGTGTGATTGTGTGCAGATAATTTAAACTTCTTACCATATCCTCTCATTCTGGTATTAGAAGGTTCTCTAGTGTTTTTGGAAAATTTAACCTCTCCCATTCTCCTCTCCATTCTGGTATATTAGAGGGTTCATCTATGTGTTGTAGAGAGAATATTAACTCTCCCCATCTACTCTCTCAATTCTGGTTTTAGATGGTTCTCTATATGTTATGTAGGACAATTTCATATAACCTCATCCCATATCTCTCACACATTCCTGCGTAATTAGAGGGTCTCCTATGTGTAGCAGAGAAATATAACCTATCCACAATAATCCGTCTCCAATTCTCGGATATTAGAGTTGTCTCTATTTGTCTGTGACATGGAGATATATAACCTCTTCCCATCTCCTCTCACATTCTGGTTATTCGAGGTTCTCCATGTGTGTAGAGATATCTAACCTCTCTATATCCTATCACATTATGGTATTAGAGCGTTCTCTGTGTGTGTTAGAGATATACATCTTCCTATCTCTCTCCCTCATTCTGGTTTTTTGAGGTTCTCTATGTGTGCTGAGAATATAATCCTCTCATCTCCTCTCCATTCTGGTATTTGAGGTTTTCTATGTGTTGTATGAGATATAACCTCTCCCATCTCCTCTCCTTTCTGGTAATTAGAGGTTCCTATGTGTGTAGAGAATTTAACCTCTCCCATCTCACTCTCCATTTCATTGGTATTAGAGGGTTTTCTTTGGTTGAGAGGAGAATTAACCTCTCCCATCTCCTTACTTTCTGGTATTAGAGGTTTCTATATGTGTGCACGTGAAATTTTCAAACCTATACCAATCTCGTATCAATTCATGGTATTAGAGGTTCTTATGTGTGCAGAGGTATATTAAACCTCTCCCTATTTCCTCTCCTTTCTGCTATTAGAAGGTTCTCTATGTGTGTACAGAGATTATAACCTCTCCATCTACACTTATTACTTTCTGGTATTTAGAGGTCTCTATGTGCTGTGAAGAGAATAATAACCTCTCCCATCTCCTCTCCATTCTGGTTTTAGTGGTTCACTCTATGAGTGTTGAGATTATTAACCTCTCCCATACTCCTCTCCATCTGTTTTTGAGGTTTCTCTAAGTGTGTGTATAGAAGAATATAACCTCTCCATCTCCTCTCCATTCTGGTAATTAGAGGTTCTCTATGTCGTGTGTAGAGAATAAACCTCTCACATCTCCTCTCCATTCTGGTATACTGCGTTATCTATGCGTCTTGTTCGATGTTGTAGAGAATATAAACCTCTCCCATCTCCTCTCATTCTGGTATTAGAGGTTCTCTATGTGGTTGCAGAGAATTTAACACTCCCATTCCCTCTCATTCTGGTATTAGAGGTTCTCTGTGAGTGTGTTAGAAAATATAACCTCTCCCATCTCCTCTCATTCTGGTATTAGAGGTTTTTCTATATGTGTGTAGAGAATATAACCTCTCCCATATCCTTCCATTTGGTATTAGAGGTTCTCTATATGTATTGTAGACAATATAACCTATCTCCATCTCCTTCCATATTCTAGGTATTAGAGGTTCTCTATGTGTGCAGAGATTATAACATCTCCATCTCCTCTCCTATTCTGGAATTAGAGTTTCTACTATGTGTGTGCAGAGAATATAACCTCTCCATCTCCTTCAATGTCATGGTTATTCGAGGTTCTCCAGGTGTGTAGAGAATATAACCTCTCCTATATCCTCTCCATTCTGGTATTAGAGGTTCTCTGTGTGTGTAGAGAATATAACCTCTCCTATCTCCTCTCCCTCCATTCTGGTATTAGAGGTTCTCTATGTGTGCAGAGAATATAACCTCTCCCATCTCCTCTCCATTCTGGTATTAGAGGTTTTCTATGTGTTTGTAGAGAATTATAAACCTCTCCCATTTCTCTCCATTCTGGTAGTAGGAGGTTCTCTATGAGTGTAGAGAATATAACACTCTCCCATCTCCTCTTCCATTCTGTGTATTTGAGGTTCTCTATGTGTGCAGATAATATAACCTCTACCATCTCCTCTGCCATTATGGTATTAGAGGTTTTACTAATGTTTGAGGAGAATAGATAACCTCGTCCCATTCTCACTCCTCCATATTGAGTCGTAATAGGTGGTTCTATATGTGTGCTGAGAAATATAATCTCTCCAACTTCCTCTCACATCCTGCTTTATTTAGAGGTTATTCTATGTGTGTTATACAGCAGAATAGATACCTCTCCTCCATCCTCCTCTCCATTCTGGTGATTAGTGTGGTTCTATTATTGTGTGTTTGCAGAGAATATATCCCTATACCCAATGCTCCTTCCATTTGATATTAGAGGTTCTCTATGTGTGTAGTGAATATAAGCCTCTCCCATCACCTCTCCTTTTCTGGTTACTTAGAGTTCTCTATGTGTGTAGGAGAATAAACTTTCTCCCATCTCCTCTTTCTCTTTCTGGTGATTTAGAGGCTTCTCTTGCTTGTATGAAAGAGAATATAACCTTCCCTTCTCCTCTCCACTCTCTTGAGTATTAGAGGGTTCTACTATAGATGATTACAAGATACAGTGTTGTACATATGACATCTAATAGTTCTGTGGATGTGATAAATGTATTTTTAACATCTGACCTATTCTGTATATATAGGAAAGGAAGATATAAATAAAGATTATCGAGAACATTTACACTTACAATAAGTTCCAGGTGAAAAGTCCAGAGCTCTACTGTAGGAAATGTAGAAAATATAAGATTTCCAACTCGGGTCAGAACCAACAATCTCATATTTATGTGGGTGTGATGAATGTGTCTGTAATGTCTGACCTGTTCTGTATATAGGAGAGAGATACGGAGGATTAACATGGAGCACATTTCTACTTAGGCTATGTTCACTCGGCTTATTTCGGGGGAGTGGTTTACGGCTCATAATACTTCCGGAATATGTTTAAATAATGAACAATTTTGATTAGCATTTGGATTCCAATGTAAAATACTAGACCCCCGAATCTATCGTTAACAACGAGGCCTATTCACGACATTTTTTTGCCCCAACCGTAAATACGATCATAAAAATTTAGTCCCCTGTCAATTATATTGAGGCATCATATTTCGCGAGTAAGTCCCCCAATAGTAAGAAATGGGGAATGTATTATACAACGTGAATGCGTGCCACATTTATGTGACACGTATCTTGAAGACAGTATTTCGGGATGTATTTGCGGATGTAATTAGGTCCAAAAAGATGCCCCAAAATAAGCCGTGTGAACATAGCCTTACCTTCTTGTTCGGAAAATATACCAAAATTCTCCCAACACTAATAGCCATAAAAAAAGATATTCCAAAATATGAAAATATTAAAATAACAGTTTCAATAGACATGATTAAAAATGATGCTGCAAATCAACACCCAAAAATGGAAGCACAGTGAGTCCAGAGGTGATCCCCCCTGACAAAGGCAAAACGTCCACTGGGGCTCCACATTTTCTTCATCAATTTGTCTCCAGCATTATCTGGGTTAAGTACAAACTATTTGCTTGATAGGCCAGTGTTGCTTTAATATGATGAAATCGTCTATTTATTCTAGCAAATACTAATACTATTGTTATCTATGTTATTTAACCTGAGGACTTAGGGCGACATGTTAGAAAAGAGGCGCCGACACGCCCGTCTTAAGGCGTGTTAAATGAGTGTATAGTATGAATGAAAGAACCTGGGGAGACCTGTATGAAGGAAAGCGCAACAAAGTGAATTGTCGAGTCTCGTTTTCAGTGTACAATGCGCCTGAATGTATGAAAGGGGTTGTTGTGCGATTATTAATGGTGTCTAAAGTAGGGATAATTGATACTATCGACAAAAGTTGAAGGGTGAGCTGGGTGTACCACGTCATGATTGGGTGGTGTATGGATCTCATTGGCTGCAAAAATCACATGACCTTGTTTTATGTATGCGACTCCATTTCCTGTTCAGCCTCATTCCTCACTCATCTCAATACTGAGCAACACGTCTGACTGCCTGTCCCAATAACTGCTGTAACAGCTCAGAGAGGCAGTCTTCTTTTATACAGAAAACCATCCTTCTAGTTGTGAAGCTTAGGATATAGTTAGATAAGAAAATTTAAGTTCTGATTTAGTTAGAAAAAGACTTATTCAGAAATCTAGTGCTGTGTGCAGCCGAGGAGGGTGGTGTGCGGTGGGGTGGGGGGTCGGAAAGGATGGTGTATATTGTGCAGCCCAGTCTCTCCTGTCCTGAACTCACATGGAAATAGCTATTTTTTTTTAACTTTGTGGCCAAAAGACTTCCCACCTGAGGTGAAATTGTCCCTTTTGATTTTGCATTTCTATTGGGGTCTGTGCTTGTCAGTTTTTTGCCAAAAAAGCCCCTTTTTATGTAAATTGGGTTACAGATATTTCATAGTAACTGCCATCTGTTGTCAGTGATGCCAAAACCGCCATATGTAATCCATATAACTTTTCAATTGTTTTATTTCACTCAGTCCATCTCAGTTTGCCGCTAATCGTGCACTTGTATGCAAATAGAGTTACTGATATTTTATAGTAACTGCTGCTACATGTCAGCGTTGTAAAACCGCCATATGTAATCCATATAACTTTTAAAGTGTTCTATTTCACTCAGTGCAACTCAGTTTGGCGCTAATCGTGCACTTGTACGATAGTTTGTTGAAAACTATCAATTCCTAGTCCCACTGGGCAGTTGTAAATCTCAGGGACTGAAGGAAGAACACTGTTGATTTGGTGTTACGGTTCTTCCACCAGACCACATTTCACAGATATTTGATAGAAACAATTCTGTTTCTAATCCTAGTTGGCTGTTGAAAATTAGAGGGATTTAAGAATACCTGTGATTTGCCGTCTTTGCAGTACAGTTTCTCAATAAGAGACCGTGAAAAACTCTTCCATACCTTTAAAATTGTTATCTTTCTGAACATGGAGCGAAATGCAGGTGGTAAGCGAGCAAAGAGGGGTGTAGGACATTGAGGTAGAGGTACGAGAGAAGGTGCTCCTTCCAGTGCTGGCGACAACACGCAAGCCAGCGGATCATCGGTTGCAGGACCGTTAGGCCTGTCATCGCTGGGTTGATGCCCTGTGAATCGCAGTAACGAACAGCGTTGCCAATCTGTTCTTCAGTGGTTAATGCAACCTGCATCCAGCAGTTTTACCTCCTCGTCCTCCCAGTTACGGCCACAAATGTCGTCATCATCATTGTCAGCATCCGTCCAACATGAAGCTAAGGCAGGCCAAATGTCAACTCATGTACCCACCACTGTGGATAATATCTGAAGACCTCTTTGATGACACAATACGGTTGGGGTCAAAAGGCATTTCAAAAGATCAAGAGTCCAAAGAGGGTGATTTTGTCTGCTTTGACGCCCAATCGCTGATGCCATCAGAGGAGGAGAAGGAAGCCGGTCAGCCACCACAAATCCCGAGCGGTCGGCAACGCCTTGCGGTTTCTGTTGCTTGTAGCCTGCAGCTCCAGGACGTAGAATGGCAGGACGAAGAGGTCACCTGTGCTGCTGATGATGATGATGACATTGCGGACCCAACATGATCTTTTCAGCAGAATTTTCTTGCCAGCGCTTCATCACTGGATGAGGAGGAAGACGATGGGGTAATGTCAGTACGGGTCCCGCCTCAAAAGGGGAGAGCGCGGTCGCACAAGTCCGCTGAGACTATTCCGCCAACCATGATCAGCGGAAACACCGCTCCTCGCTTATTGTCGCTAAAAAGGTACAGGACTTCTGAAGCCTGGGTCTTTTTCGAGCAAGCCTCAGATTCGCCCAGCGACGTCATATGCCATATTTGCCGTAAACGCATCAGTAGAGGGAAGAATCTTAGGTGTTTAACCACCACCAACATGTTTAGTCACATGCAGCGAATGCATGAGTTGAAATGGAGGGAACACTTGGAGAAAAAAGGCCACACTGGTCCTGGGCTTCCAAGCACTGTCACAAACTCTGTCTCCGCCTCCATCTCCTCCTCCGCCATTTCCAAGACCAAGCGTACCTCTGCTGCCCATGTCGCTCAGCGTCATGAGCAAAGATCAGACTCTGCTTCAGCCTCCGCCATTGCCCCAGTGTCACCACCGCCAGAGACACAGCCTACCCCTTCTCCTTCCACCAGTTTGACCTGCATGCCATACAGCGGCCAGTCTAGCAGCCAGTCTTCTGTCTGTCAGGTTTGGGAGCAGAAGAAACACTTGAACCCAAACCATCCCAAAGCCAAAAGCCTGAATGTTGGCATTGCCAGGCTTTTGGCCTTGGAAATGCTGCCTTTCCATCTAGTGGACACAGATGGGTTCCGCCATGACATGACCCTTGCCTTCCCTCAATACCAGATGCCGAGCAGGCATTTATTTTCCCGAAAAGCCGTCCCTGCCCTAGCCAGCAATGTGTCATCTAAAATCTGCAGCACGTTGTCTGCATCTGTGTCCGGCAAAGTCCATCTGACCACCGATACATGGACTAGTAAGCACGGTCAAGGCCGCTATATCTCTGTGACAGCTCACTGGGTGAGCTGGGTGGATGTCTCTGGTGGTGATGGTGGGTCTCAGGCTCGGCGCACGCTCTTCAAAACCGCAGGGATGGTGCAGGGTTCTTTCCCCCGAGGTCCATGGGCAGCATCAAGTACCCAGAGAAACCAGGCCGTGTTGAAATTAATATGTCTTGGAGACCGTCAACACACAGGTCAAGAGCTGTGGACGGCTTTTCGCAATGAGATCGAGCGGTGGCTAGGTGACAAGAACCTGTTGCCAGGCAAGGTGGTGTGTGATAGCGGGCAAAATCTCCTTGCTGCCCTTAAGATCGGTAGGCTGGAGCACATCCTTTGCCTGGCACACGTCATGAATCTCGTTGTCCAGAAATTTCTAAAGCGCTACCCTGGTTTGGATTGCCTGCTGAGGAAGGCTCTAGGTCTGAGCTCACACTTCCGCCGTTCGAACCCTGCTTCGTCCCGCCTGGCTGCGTTACAGCGTCATCTCAGACTCCCCGTCAACTGTCTCATTGTTGACGCGGCAACATGCTGGAATTCCACCCTCCATGTGCTCCAGCGATTGTGGCAGCAGCGTAATGCGATAACGCAATATGAAGTGGCGCATGGCCTGACAAGCAGCGGTGTGGACCTCGGGATGTTGAGCCACCGAGAGTGGAGGCAGGTGAAAGAACTATGCACCATCCTTGTGAGTTGTGAATTAGCCACCAAAATGGCCAGTGCGGACAATGCTCTTGTCAGCATGAGCTTTGTGGTGATCTTAGTTCTGGAACAAGTCTTAGACACTCTGAAAAAGCAGGTCCCACCAGTGACAGAGGAGGATGCAGACACAGAGCCTTACTCTCCGTCGGATCAAGAAGGCCTGACGGTTTCACAACTTTATCGGTCTTCGTTAGGTGGCATTGCGGGGTCCAAGGCTGGTGCAAGGCGGCGCCTCAGCTCTCAGGGCACATCATCTGAGGTAAGTCAGGGCTGTGTTGATGCTGAGGAGGAGGTATTCCTGGACACTGATGGTACCGATGTCCCTGCCTTGGAAAGAGGTTGGCATGGATTTGAGGTGAAGGAGGAAGAGGAGGAAGAACAGTTTACTAGTGCCCCTCGACCTAGAGGTTTTGAAAATCAAGGCTCCATCTCTCACATGAGTGCTTGGATGCTCCATTTCTCCAACATGATCCTCGCATTAAGGCAATCAAAGTGAACAACAGTTACTGGGTGGCCACCCTCCTCGATCCTCATTATAAAGCGAAACTCCGCACTTTCCTCCTACCCACCCAAATTGAGAACAGAATGCAGGAATTGGAGACCAGGCTAATCGATCAACTGAAGACATCTGTTGCGTCCGCTTCACATTCTTCTAATTTCACGGTGGAACAACATCAGCGACGTGACAGCAGTAGAGTGCCAAGTAGCCGTAGCGGCAGCAGCAGCAGCAGCAGTCAAGGTGGCAGAAGCCTAATGGGTGACCTCTAGCAATGTTTATTTACCACCTCACCAACGCATGCAATGCAGGGCACACATCCAACACACAGAGACCAGCTTAAGATCATGGTGCACGACTATCTGCGTCTCAACAACGATGTTTTTGTATGTGTTTCAGACCCAATAGACTTCTGGGTATCCAAAAGGGACGAATGGCCCGAGTTTGCTCGCCACGCCATAGAGGTGTTGTCCTGCCCAGCAGCCAGCGTCATATCTGAGCGGACCTTCAGCAAAGCTGGAGGAGTCATTACAGACAAACACATCCGGCTTTCCACAGATAATGACTTTCATCAAGATGAATCAGGCATGGATCTCTGATGATGTTGTGGCCCCAATTGCCGAGGTCACCGATTAGTTGCCGGTCTACTTCACATTCCTCTTCAAACAGAAATGGTCCTCTTGAATTTTTTTTCTTTTTTATGATAATTTCTTACTGCAAAGGTCTTTTTGCTGGTTTTGCGGTGAAGAGACTGTAAAATACACCAATTGTACATGGTTTCATGAAAAAAACCATATTCCATTTACTTACTTCTTCATGTAAATTTTAAGCAGTGTTATAATCTTGGTCATTGCTGGCTGGCCACTGCTCAAAGTACGGCCAATGTTCTAAGTACTAGAACAGTGAATTAAAACCAGAATTTAAACCTGGATTAAACAAGGATTGACAAAGGTAACAGCTTGTTATGCTTTTCTCTTCCACTTACAGCCTCACAGCCTGCCACAGTCACTCACTATGCTTCTCCTGTCCTCCATCATCTATACCTCTATTTTTCTTAAACTAATTGCCTATCTTCATACCCCTCTGCTGGGCAATGCACTCTTTATCTCCCCCAGCATTTTAATTCTCATTGTCTGCTGCCACCAACCTTTTTTCCCCAATACCATCCCTTTCCCTCACAAACAGCCCCAAACCCTTTTTACGTCTGTCTTACTCCCACCCCCTAACCCTCCTTTGCTCCTCCTAGCTGCAGGGGAATACCTAAAAACCAGGGCCCCCCCAGCACATTCAACATTACATCGGCTGGTAACAGACCCACTTCTGAAACTCTTTTAACCCGCAAACTTGAAACCTATTCCCTTGTCCCCTCTTACCTATTTCTCTCCGGAGCTCTCTGGAATCACGGCCTGTATGCAAACAAACTCTCCTAAAACTGACCCTTTATACACATAACTTATCATTCCTTGGTCGGGCGGAAACCGGCGATGCCCTCCGACACAGTTTTCCCCTGCTGCCCTCCTTTGGTGCCTCCACTTTCCCCATGCTGCCCGCACTGGCAAAAAAGCAGGAGGGTTTGGTTTTCCCTGTCAGACACCTGTTCCTTGCCCCCATTCCGCCTTTCCTTTCCTCACCTCCCCTCCTTTGAGGTGCATTTCTGTCCGCATTTATCCCCCCCCAATCTCCAAGTGGCGTCGTCACCGCCACGGGCCCCTGCCCCCACTTTTTGATCCCCTTCGCCTCCTGGCCCCTCCATTTTCTTTCCACTGAACCCCAACTTTTCAAATGGGGACTTTAACCCCCCCATCGCCACCCCACCCGCTCCAAAACTCCCGCGCTTCCTCTTCCTTTGGCCTTCCCAGTGGAGCTCTGGAGCCACTCATAAAATGGACACACTCTGGACCTCGTCCTCCCCCGCCTCTGCCCCTGCTTCTCTAACTCCCCACACCCTAAAACGACCACAACCGCTTCCCTTTCTCCCCATCTCCACCCCACCTGCTCCCCGTCCACACCAAGTACACCCCCGCGGGAACTTTAAAAAAACTTAACCCTGCACTCTTCGAACTCTTTGTATCTCCCTCTACCATTCCTCGTTAGATGACCCAACACAGCCACCGCTTTCTACAACCAAAAATCCCCTCCACTCTTGACGGCGCTCCCTCTCACAACAACAGAACCCGTAAAAAAAAAGACAACCCGGCACACAGACTCCACCAAACAGCTGAGGGGGAGCCTCCAGAATTGCCGAACGCCCTGGGAAAAAAACCGTCCCCACCGACTTCACCCAACAAACTTCATACACACATTTTTGCTGCACCCCACCCAGCCAAACAGGATACTTCACCCTTTTTCCCTTCCCCCTGTCCCCAACCCCCGACAATTATTCAAAAAATTCAACTCGTTTTTTCCCTCCACCGGGACCTCCTCCCCCTTCCCCCCCTTTCAGCGGTGACTTTTTCCACCCCCTTTCTAAACAAGCCAACCCATCAAAAAGCATCACTCCACTGTCCCCACAACCCCAACCCCTTGCCGGCACAGTCCCCACCGCCTCCCCTACCCCCCAGTTCCCCAGCCACCCCTTGACTTTCCCCCCCACTTCTTCTCTACTGTCATCACGGGGCGCTCTCCTCTCACCCCCCAAATCCAACCTCATCCTGTAACCCTTTTCCCCTCCCACCCACCCACCCAGACCTAGCCTGTTTTACCCCACTCTCACCCATCACTTCAACCTATCACTAAATTTTTGGGATCGTCCCTTCACCATTTAAACATCACCATCAGACCCCCCCTGAAGAAAACCTTTCTTGGGGCCCCTCTTCTGCCAACTATCGCCCCATCCACTGTTCCATTTGCTTCAAAATCCCGAAAAACATTTACCCTTTAACTGCCTCCCATCGTCCTCCAACTCTTTCTTGACCCACTCCAAATTTGGTTTCCGATCCCCCACTCTACAGAAAAACCCCCCTAACCAAAAGCACCAATGACCATTAAAAACCCCAAAAAACCCTTCACTTCCCCTACTCTATGCTTCTCCTCTTGACCTTTTCCTCCCCTTTTGCACTGTCGACCACTCTCCTCTTACAAAACCTCTTCCCCACATCACGGACTCAGCCCTTTTTTGGATTCCTCTACCTCATATCGGGGCATTCAGTGTCTCTCACTCTCGCACCCTCAACATACAGGTTCAGTACCACCCGTTTGATGCACCAAAACCCACATCTTGGCCCAGACATTAACGTTACGTCCAGGGTCCCCGATGCCATATCCATAACCCTTTTCTCCCCCGTCTTCTAAAATTAATGTAGGAAAACTGAATTCATTATCTTTACCGTCCCACTTCATCCCCCCACCCGTTCTCTATCATAGCAATGGTCTACACTCTCACCGGGGCCCCCAAGTTGCTTTGGGTAACACTCGACTCTGCTTTGTCCCTTTAAAAACCCCCAAAACCAAAAAGCTTACCCCCACCCCCCGGTCACCTGAAAAACATCTCCCATCCTTCATTCCTTTAACCCCGTCCTACAAAATTTCTGGTCCAGCCCTTGTCATCTCCCGCCCCGACTACTGCAACATTTTCCTGTGGGCCTCCCATCCAGCCCTCGCTCCCCTCCAATCCCTTCTCAACCTTTTCTGCCCGTCTTATCCCCCCCTCTCCCCGCTATCCCCTTTCTCTCCCCTCTTCCAATCCCTCCTGGCTCCATTTCCCAGGCATTAATTTTTAAGTTTCTAACCCCACCTACAAGCTCCCATAACCTCTCCCCCTTTTCATCTCTGCTTAATTCCAAATACTCCCCTCACGCAACCTCCGCTCCTCACAGGATCTTCTCCACTCTCCTCTTGTCACCTCCTCACACAACCGTCTCCAAGATTTCTCTCGTGCCTCCCCCACACTCTGGAACTCGCTGCCCCAACACCTCAGACTCTCCCCAACTTTCACCAGCTTCAAAAGCAATCTGAAAACCCACCTCTTCAGGATTGCCTATGGCCTAGAATAACACCGCTGTCACTTCAACCCAAAAACATATCTGACCCTCACCTTCTTGCTCTTTCCCACTTCCATGTAGATTGTAAGCATTCGTGGGCAGTGCACTCTCTCCCTCTGTACCTGTTGTTAGTCAGAGATTGTCACTATTATAAATGTTTGATTTATGTTATGTATGTAACCCCCTGAATGTACAGCGCCCTGGAATCAATGGCGCTATAAAATAAATAATAAAAAAAATAATAATCCAGGACCTTTGGAGTAGAAATGTGTTTTCAAAGTGGCATTTCTTCCTTACAATTTTTAGCGGTGGCGGAGAGGTAATTTTTCTAATTTTTGGGGGCATGGTTCTGTAAAAAAACAGCTATTCTACAGGTCCTGTTGTAAAAAAAAGGGGTTTGTAACAGGCATTTGTTCTTCACAATTGTCTACAGTGGTCATTTTGCGTATTTTTTGGGGGGATGCTGCTGTAAAAAGCAGCTATAATCCAGGTCCTATTCCAAAAAATGTTCTAAAAAACTATTTTATTCTGGCTACTTTTATTGTGTGTACAAAAGGTCATTTTTGCTGGTTTTGGGGTCAAGCAGCTGGAAAAGACAACAATATTCAAGGCTCTATTGAAATAAATCTTGTTTCAAATACTCATTTCCTGCTGCTAATTTTACTCTCTATGTCCATAAGGGCATTTCTGCTATGTTTTGGGGTCAGGCTATTGTGAAAGGGGTGCCAGGGGTGCAAATAGGGCAGTACTCCGGTCAGTGGTCATCTGCCTATGTCAATATACATGCGCATCTACAAGAAGGGCGACGTTGTGCACATTAAAGGTATGGGAATCATAGAAAAAGGCATGCCACCTAAATGCTATCATTCATGGCAATATTGCCAGGATCTACAATGTGAAAAAGCATGCTATTTGTGTACCACACACCACATATATGACACCACCACCATATCACACCACCACATATATGACAAGTAGTTGGTCCCATGTGCCATTTCCAATACTGGTGTCTTGTTTTGTGTGAAAGTGGCCCTGTAGCAGCTGTTACCGCTGTACCTGCTGTGGCTACGCTGTCCTCATGTTTTCGAGTAGTCATTGACCATAATGGATTATTTTAGCCTGTGAATTTTTTTTGGGGACTTTTATAGCCTAATTGTGTTGCCTAAGATGTAGCACATATCCAGTTTACTGTTGTGGATGTTAATTCCAGCTTCTCCTCACATTTTTGGGTGTAAGAATGAAGCTGTCTTCCTCTCCCATAGACTTTAATGGTCATCGGCGATAATCTTATTATCGACTATCGGCTATCGAAATGATTATTGCCGATATCAACTATCGAAACTATCGCTCATCACTAGTCTAAAGTTCATCGCCCCTCGACTGTGTATTTGGCGCGTTAGGAATGCCTCATACATGTACAAAGGCTCTAGATAGGCTGGGAATAAAAGAAAAGTCATTACAATAGCATATCAGCAATACCTGTGCAGTGCTGCCTCTTGCGGTCTGTAGAATAATGGGTGAGAGCAGCAAAAATACATTTCAAATTTAATGTAGTAAAAATCTGAACATCGTTATCAGTGGGTTATTGAAAGGGGTTGTCGCGCTACAAAGATTAGCTTTCAACATGTAGGGAACACAAAATGAAGACGTTTTCCAAGTATATTATTAATTATAAACTATTATACATTACTAATTTTTTTTTGGTTGAGGAACTACAAATTATTTTATCACCTTCTGAGGGCTTTCTGGTTTCCCAAGTGACCGACCTGTGTACTTCTCCCCTGCTGCTGTTTCTATGTGATAGCAGGGAGTGAAGTCATCACACTGGTGGAGGCAGCACAGAATTGCAGGCAGCCTGAGAGCTTGTGTGTTATCTGATCTTACAGACAAAAGACTATAATTACTGTTGTTTACTAGTGATGAGCCATTATGTTGACTATCGTCATCGGGTCGATAGTCGATATTGTCAATTATCAAGACGATTTCCAATAGTCGATAATAGATAATCGCTGATGACCATTAAAGTCTATGGGAGAGGAACAACACCTTCATTCTTACACCCAAACAGGGCTGGAGAAGCTGGAATTAACATCCACAACAGTAAACTGGATACGTAATACATCTTAGGCAACACACTTAGGTTATAAAAGTCACAAAAAAAAACCTCACAGACCATTCACTATCCCTGTCTTGTACCACAGCATGACCCTTAAACCTGCATGACCCACAAATTAAAAAGTGCCAGAAGGCAGTATGATTTAAACCATCATTTTACTTGAACTGGAAATTGAATATCCCTATCCTGGAACGCAGCATGAGCCCCGAACCTGCATGACCCCCAGATTAAAAAGTGCCGGGAAAAGGAGTCTTTCAACCACCATTTTAGTTGAACTGGACATTGACTATATCTGTCCTGGGCCACAACATGAGCCCCAAACCTGCATGACCCCCAGATTTAAAAAGTGCCGAAAAAAGGAGTCTTTGAACCACCATTTTAGTAGAACTGGACATTGACATTTGTTGGCAATGACATGGGGAGGACGAGGAGTTGAAGACTGCTGGATTGCATGGTTGCATTAAACCACTGAAGAACAGATTGGCGACGCTGTTCGTTAATGAGATTCACAGGGCCCTGACCCAGTGATGACAGGCCTGACGGTCCTGCAACCGAAGATCCGATGGCTTGCATGTTGTCGCCAGCACTGGAAGAAGCACCTTCTCTCATACCTCTACCTCCATCTCCTGCACCCCTCTTTGCTCGCTTACCACCTGCATTTCGCTCCATGTTCAGAAAGATAAAAATTTAAGAAAGTCTCTTATTAAAAGATGGCAAATCACAGCTATTCTTAAATCCCTCTAATTTCCTACAGCCAACTAGGATTAGAAACTGAAATGTTTCTAGCGAATACCTGTGAAATGTGGTCTGGTGGAAGAACCGTAAAACAAAATCAACAGTTTTCTTCCTTCAGTCCCAGGGATTTACAACTGCCCAGTAGGACTAGGAATTGATAGTTTTCAAAAACAAACAATCATACAACTGCGCTATCTGCGCCATACTGAGATTCACCGAGCGCAATAAAAATATTCAGAAGTTACACGGATGAGAAATTGCGTTTTTTGCAGCAATGACAAACGAGAACAGTTGCTAGAAAATTTTTCTATCAGAATTGTCGTACAATGTGGCTATTTGAAAAAAAGTAGGGCCGCACCAAGTGCAATACAGCTATTTAAAAGTTATACAGATAACAAACGATGGTTTTTGCACAAATGAAATACACCAACAGTAACTACAAAATTTCTGTATTCAAATTTAAGTACGAGGTGGCTCTATGAACAAAACTGGGCCGCACCAAAGTAAAAAAAAACACCTATTTGAAATGTATACGGAAAAATAAAAGGTGGTTTTTGCACCTATGAAATACACCTGCGTTGACTAGAAAAGTTCTGTATCCTATTGTTAGTACAAAGTGGGTCTTTGAACAAAACTGCGCCAAAGTGAAAAACAACTAATTAGATTGTGTACTGATACTAATAGGTGGTTTTTGCACCTATGAAATACAACAGCAATTACTAGCAAATTTCTGTATGGTAATATAAGTACAAGATGGGTCTTTCAACAAAAATGGCCTGCGCCAAAGTGAAAAAAACCTATTTAAATTGTGTACGGATAATAAAAGGTGGGTTTTGCACCTATCAAATACACCATCAGTTACTAGAAAAGTTCTGTATCCTAATATAAGTACAGGCTGCACAAAATACAAGGTACTATTTCACCAAAAATCTGGTAATAAAAAGCCCTTTCAATGCAGATTCAAAGCAGTCTGGACTACACAATATACACTGTCCTTTCAAAAGCCTGCCTGCCTGTCTGTGTTCGCCCGCACATACCCCCCCACACACCCCGCGGCTGTACAGCGCTAGATGCTTCTTTCAAAGTCTTAGCCTAACTAACTAAAAACTGAAATTCTCTAATCTACCTATGTTCTAATGTTCACATCTAAAAGCATAGTTGTCTCTGTGAACAAAGAGAACTGTGTCGCTGAGTTGTATTGAGGAGAAAGCTGATAGACGTCCTGCTCTTATGAGCCACACTAACACACTGATGCTGAACAAGAAGGGCTGTTCTATGTAAAAAGAGGTCATGTGATTTTTCCAGCCAATCACAACCATACACATCACAGTCATGACGTCACACACCCAGCTCACCCTGCTCTATTCTCTAAGCTGATTTGCTGGCCAAAATAACAGGAAGCGCCGAAAATGGCGCGATATTAATAGATTATGCACAGATTCTCACCTAAATTATCACGTGATCTGAAAATTCCGATCAACATAAAAACCGTGCCGATTTCAACTTTGTCGATTATATTCGCTCAACACTATTGTTTACTTTAACTCAGAAGCTTCCCTGGTCCTTATAGCAGGAGATTAATCTAATTAGCAGAAGTCTGAATACACAGAGCTCATTATGCTAATTACAGACAGCTTGACCAGGAAGTGACAGAGCAAAGCAGTATTATTTCATTCATGCATCCTATGAAACTCTGAGATGAGACAACCCCTTTAATTTAAAACTAGTTTTAGATTCTATTAATTTTAAATACATTTTATAGGAGATATTTTTTATATTTTTGGGACATCATATATTTTTATATTAATTGTAATGATAAAATTTTTTATACATTTAAATAATTTTATTATTTATAGTTTGATAATTATCAGAAATTACTTTTTATTATTGTCCTGGTCGAAGTTGAGAAAGATAGGACATATTTTACCCTAAAGGCATGTTCACACGGCTTAAAATGGGCCGTATTTCGGTCCGTAATTACGCGCCGAAGTGCGCCAATTACGGGCCGAAAACGTCCCATTCATTACGGTAATTCACAGTTCTCATAGAGAACTATGGATTACGTCTCCTCTCCCCGCCCGGCGAAGCCGCCGGGCGGGGAGATAATTGACATGTCACGTTCTAGCGGCGTATAAGCTCCGCTAGCAGTGATTGTCTATGGGCCGGCGAAGTGCAGGCCCCCCGCTCACTCCCCCGCTCCCGCCCCCGGCCACACAGCGTAATTGCGGGGCAGAATTACGCCCTGCAAATACACCGTGTGAACATCGCCTTATTGCAAATATATCTCCACTTCAACTCCTCAGGCTCAGGCAGAGCACATTGGAATAGCTCTGCCTGTCCGAGCAGTAATGCGCCTAGATTTACCGAACCATATTCATATATGTGTCTAATATTACGAGTGTGGTGCGAGGCCTCCAGAACACCCCCAGAACGCCCCTAGAACACCCCTTTATGTTAGGCACATTAGAAAGTGTTGAGTCTTACGAACAATGCGCCTAACACACTCATTATGCGCATTAGACATTGTAGCTGCTAGGAAAGGGTGAAAAACCGGATCATACAGGTCTCCCCTGGTGTCTGGTCTACCTTGCAAAGTATGATTGATGCACTTAATCTAGGTGCATAGCAAAATGTAGGCGCATAGCTTATCATTGCTAGCATATTTGATGCGCTTATTTTAGGTGCATTAAATTGTGTGGTGCCTGGTGTATAATGCGCCTAGTTTTGGTGTAAAACAGTTAATTTACGTATATAGAGAATAAGGCACCAAGAGTTTTTTGGTGCAAAGTACCCCAAAAAAAGGGCACAACTTGCTCCAGGCAATAATTCAAATTGAAAATCTGCCCAAAAAGTAAATTTAAATTTACCTTCACTTTGCTTTAACTCCTGTGAATCATCTAAAGGATTAACAAACTTCTCAAATGTTGCTTTGAATACTTTAAGTGGTGCAGTTTGTTATATGGAGTCACTTATAAGTGTAACTAACATTCCAGCCTCTCAAAGTCCCATCAGAACTGGACTGTTCCCTAAAAAAATTTGCGTGGCCAATTTTCTTGAAAATGTGAAAGATTGCTACTAAATTTATAAGCCCCCTAATGTTGTAAAAATGTAGATATTTAAAAATGTTGCAAACTTAAAGTAGACCTATGGTAGATGCTAGTTATTAACTCTTTTGTGTGGTATAACTAAAGGTCTTACATACAGAAAGTTTTGAAATTTGAAATTGGCAAATTGTTCCAAATTTTGATGATATTTTGCTATTTTAGCAAAAAAAAAAAAAAAATGTATGAACCAGAATGTATTACTTAATGGAGGATTTGATTTTTTTTTTTGTTTGTTTTGTTATATATTTTAAATCTTTATTTTTCTTATTATATTTACCATCCCTCCCCTTGTTTATATATCAGTTGTACATTGCACTTGTCATCTTGTCAGTCCCCTCTAACAGCATTGTTCAAATGGAAAACCCTATGGAGTTGACTACCTGCCATGCTATAGACCAGGACATCTCAATGTTCAAGCATCCAGCTACTTCCGATCCCAACCATTGCCGTTGGTTGTCAGCTGTAGTAGCCAGCACCTGGCATGTATAGAGCAGGCTTAGCTCCTAAATCAGCTCCATACTGAATTTATCAGGTTATGAAGCAGATCAGTCTGGTTTAGGATCACTTTACGCAGTGTTTTGTCAGTAAAAACAATAGTTTTTCATTTAGTTTTGGCGCAAAAGTCGAATAAAGTCAAAAGCAATGAACAGTTTAAAGCAAGGACTGATCACTCTCTATCTCACCGCATCCACTTCTGGCTTTAAATACAACCTGCTGCTCTACATCCTACAGAGATGGGAAGGTCATGGACAAGGCTGTCACGGTCCGTGCCGCGTTCCTGTCCTTTGCCGCGGCCTCTGCTCTCACCGTGTGTGTTCCTGTTGCCGCTGCTTGCCCACCTGCGGTCGCTGTGTGGCTTTTCCCGTGCTGGCCATGCTGCTCCTCCATCTTGGCTGCTGCTCTGTTGCCTTGTAGCTCTATAGAGGGCGGCGGCCACATCTTCCCTTCCTTTATTCCCACAGTGTGCAGACTGGTTTGACTTCCTCTGCCAATCCCCTTCCACCTGTGGGTTTATAGGCCTGCTCCTCTCAATACTCCCTGCCTGATCCTTGTTGTGTCTTGTTGTCTCATGGTGTAGTCTGTTGTTGCTGTGTGTTGTCTTCTTGTATGTTAGTGGTCTGGTGTGTGCATGCTGTCTTGTTTGTGTTCTTATCCTCTATGTTTGGTTAGTCTCCATGTTGTTTTCCATGTGTCCGTCTGCATCTTTGTCTGTGAGCTTCTTTGCCATGTTTATGTCTTAGTTCCTAGCCTATTTCTGTTTGTCCCTGTTTCCATGTCTATGAGTTTCCTTGCCTTGTTCGCTGCCTGTGTTCATGCCTTGTTCCCTTGCCTGAGTCCTAGCTTGAGTCTCTGCTTGTTCCTGTTTCCATGCTTTGTTTGCTGCCTGTGTTCTTGCCTTGGTTCCTTGCCTGAGTCCTAGATTAAGTCTCTGCTGGTCTCTTGTCATGTTCTTGGTCTTGTCTTGTCTGTCTATGTTTTGTACGTTGCCTTCTGTTTAACCTGCTTGGCATCTGTTTAGTCCTGTCCTTGTCTGTTCTGTACCTGCACATATCTACTCCTAGTCGGCTTTATCTTGTTCCCTTATCCTGTTGGTGCCTAGCTTTGGCACTTCTGGCCTGTCTGGTCAGCTGCCACTGCTGGGGACTGCTCTGATGTAGCACCTGGTGGCTGTAGGGGCAGCCAACCTTACACTCAAAGGCTCTGTGAAGATGCCCGACAGCCACTTAGTTACCCCCCCTCGGAGCAAGCCCGGCAGTGGTCCAGTGGGTCCACTACCCGCTCACCCGTTACAAAGGCACAGAGGTCAGAGCAATGTTCAGCAGGGTCACTTAAATAATATTAAGAAAATTGTGAAATCTGTATATTTCTTAGGAGCCCTAATATCAATGCAGTTTCTAAACTACTAAAGCGCTGTCACTGAAGAGCTCGTCCAATATTCTTTTACACATTATTATTATTATATTATTTATTTATTTTTTGTTAAAACCAGAAGTAGATGCGACAAGATAGAGCATGGTAGACTTTCCCATTTGCCTGTTGTGTGTTACCAGATTTATATATAAATATATGCATTGTATGCAGGTGAGTGATATAGATTGTAAGCCCTTGAGAGCAGGGCCCTCACACCCTGTGTCTGATCTGTAGGTAGTTTTTATTATGCAATGTTTGTCTTTTTGTTTGTATTTATACCTTCAAAATTGAAAAGTGCTGCAGAATATGCTGGTACTAAATAAATAAAGATTATTATTATGTATAGTATGTCAGACTTACGCTTACGGCGGAATTTTGATTTGAAGGATAAACCTGTAGAGACAATAAATTTAAGAATCATTCATGGAGTCAAAAACTTTTTCTAATTGTAGAGCAGAGGGTGGCAGTGATGTCGGGGGAGGGCGATAAGTCTACATATGATGAGGGGAACAGATTATTTTGTCCAATATTGTCTACATTAAATACAACAATGAGAGGAAGATGGAAACTGTCACTGGATCTGTTTTATCTATGATACTTAAGCACATGATGTGTTACTAGTCAAGGGTGGTAGCCATAACTGGGAAGATCATCAGTGGAGATGATAAGGAGAGACGATTTGTCACTGATAAATGTCTATTTCCAGAAATTTAATTTTGACTGTAAATGAAAAAACCTATAAGATGTAACAGGTTCCCCATATGTGGAGGGAATATAACTAGAGATGGGCGAATTGATTCTAACGAAGTGGAATTCGTTTAGAATTTTAGGAAAACTTCGGTTCTGAACGAAGTCGAAGTTTGGGGGGGACTTCGGGTGAACGAAGTGTGCTTTTGATTGATAAAATGGCTGCGAGCACATGGCGTTACATGGGGCAAAGCACTCTGGGAGGAAGAAGGGCATAGCCTGCATGACATGTGCAGAGATGAAGACAATCAGAGAAAGGCGGGATTCTGTGACGTCACCGCAATATATAAGTCCGGGCGCGACGCTGGGAGCTCATACCGCTCTCACTGTACTGAGTAGGGAAGGTGCTGCCGCGGCTGCTTATGATATCTCATACTAAAGAACTCATTTTTATACAGCGATTTTTGGGGGGTGTCTCAGCTTGTCTCAGAGACTGCTTCTCTTAACGTTCTATTTCTGATTTTGTGGGGTATTGGATCTGAAGTCCAGTGTGCTTCCAGTGCAGCTGCATATACATTCAATATCCAAGGGTTATCTAAGCCAGTTCCTGTTGTATTCATTTAAAGAAACAGCGTTTTTACAATACAAATACCACTTCATTTTTGGTTGCTCATTTCTTTTGCGCAATTTAGATCCAGGGGTTAATTAACTGTTTTTCTGCAGTTGTGGTCACTAAAAGAAACATTCTTTTTCCCCGCCAAAGAAGCAATTTTGCCTGTAGCATAATTCACAAGCGAAGGTTAATTACAAGTTTTTCTGTTGTTCTGTACCATAAAATATATGTTGTTTAACACACTACAAAGGTGGTAAATATTGGCAGCATATTACTTTTGCGCAATTTACATCCAAGGGTTAACTAAGTATTTTTCTGCAGTTGTATTCATTAAAATAAACATTCCTTTTCATCGCCAAAGAAGAAATTTTGGCTGTAGCATAATTCATATATGAAGGTTAATTAAGCCTGTTTGTGCTTTTATATTCAGTAAAATACACAGTGTTTTCAAACGGCACATACAAGTCAATTTTTCCTGCCCATTTGTGGAGCGCAATTTATATCCAAGGGTTACCCAAGCTTGTTAGTGGGTCCATTTTGAGTCAAATACAGGGTGTGTATTTATCATATACAGATATCTTCATCAAACAGTGTCTGTACATTTTAGAACAAACAGTATGCCAGACAGAGAGTTGGCAGGCTCTTCACCTGTGAGTGACAGTGGCACAAACTTTTCTGGAGCAGGCCCAGGTCGCAGCACAGCAAGGGGTCGTCGCAGCAGGGATCACTCGGTGAGGCCAGAACTGCCGCTGTCATCTAGCGGCCGTGTGGTGACCAGCAACCCAAGGGTTCTTGATTGGTTGACTAGGTCATCCACTTTCTCCCAAATGACATCTGACAACCCCAGCCAAGAGTCGGTGGGAACGTCAGACACAACCCTTAGTTGGCATGGCCCGGGAGCGGGTCAGTGGCCCTCGCCTGTCCTCAACCCGCCTCTGTCCCAGCCGGTTCCCTCAGCCAGAGATCTACTATGTGGGCTGGGCTCAGTGCCACTATCTAGAGAGGATGAACAATTTGAGGAGGGCAGCAGCTACTTGGCAGCGAAGAAATGGGGCCAATATCGCCTGCTTCTTGCAGTAGGCGGCCAAGTATAGATGGGGAGAGTGGCATGGGAGGTCATGTTGTGAGAGGTCAGCCTCGGCATACCAAGACTGGTTATGAGGACAGCAGTGACAATGAAATACAAATTGATGATGAGGTAGCCGACCACACTTGGGAGCCGGGAGAAGCAAGGGCTTCATCATCGTCAGGAGAAGAGGGCGCCAGCTTGCACGTCAGGCAGCGGCGCAGCCAGCAAGTGGGTTGTGTGGCCGTGAGTCAGCAGGGTAGCAGCAGTGTGAGGTCGGGAGCCAAGCACCCACGGGGTAGAAAACCCGCTTATCAGGTCCAAGAAAGTAGCGTCACAGGGGCTCAGCGAGGCAGCGCCGGCAGTAGTCACTCAGTGCGGAGCGTTGGCGGTAAAATCCGATACTCGGCAGTGTGGCAGTTCTTTGCTAAGACACCGGAGAAGCCGAATATAGGTATATGTAGAATCTGTAAGCAGAAAGTGAAGCGTGGCCATGGAGCTAACGTTGGCACCATGGCCCTGCGTCAACACATGCAGCGCCACCATCTGGTGGCCTGGGAGAAACGTGGCTCAGATGTGGTGGTCCATCCTGCCGACGCAGCAACAGCAGCAGCAGCAGCACCCAGTGGCACGCATGCCATTGCAGCCAGTCAAGGCTCCACCACCTCTGCAGAAGGGAGCTGTTTCTCTTTGACATCATCTCCCAGTCTAGATGCTCCTGCTCCTCGCTACTCATGGCGCCAGCAGTCGTTCAGCGAGGCGATTGCAAAGAGACAACAGTATGCGTCCAAACATCAAAGGTGCAGAAGCTGACCGTGCTCCTGTCCAAGTTGTTGGTACTGCAGTCCCTCCCTTTCCAAATGGTGGACTCTGCACCGTTCAGAGAACTAATGGTTTGTGCCGAGCCGAGATGGAGAGTTCCAAGCCATAATTTTTTTTCCAAAAAGGCTGTACCAGCACTTCATAAATATGTAGAACATAAGGTGGGCCAGTCCTTGAGCTTATCGGTTTGTTCCAAGGTGCACCGCAGCGTGGATGTCTGGAGCTGTAACTACGGTCAGGGCCAGTACATGTCCTTTACGGCCCACTGAGTGAATGTGCTTCCAGCCCAGGCACACCAACAACTTGGACAGGAGACAGCGCTTTCTCCTACACGTTGTCAAACTGCTGCTCCTGCGCCAATGTCTGCCTCCTCCTCCTCCACCACCACCATCTCAGCCTCCAAAAGTACTGCTCCATCATACCACATGTGTAGGACAAAGCAGTGTCACGCAGTTCTACACCTGGCTTGCCTCGGCGAACGAAGTCAAACAGGGGAGGAACTGCTCCGCGTCATGCAGCAAAGAAACGATGTGTGGCTTTCCGCGCCAACTGCAAATCGGAACCATGGTGACGGACAATGGGAGGAACATGGTGTCCGCGCTGCACCGAGGAGGGATGGTCCATGCACCCTGCATGGCGCATGTGTTCAATCTGGTTGTGATAAGGTTCCTGAAGTCTTCCACCGATCTTCAGAAGATTCTGATAATGGCCAGGAAACTGTGCACTTCATCCATTCCTACAAAGCCAGGAACACCCTACTTGAGTTGTGGCGGCAGAACGGCCTCCCCCAACACACGCTGATATGTGATGTTTCCACCCGTTGGATTTCCAGCCTGCACATGTTGGACCGACTGCATGAACAGAGAAAGGCCATTAACGATTTTTTGATGATCCAGGCAGACAGGAGTACTCCCCTGTGTAACTTTGATGTCAGCCAGTGGCAGCTCATGAGTGACATCTGCCGTTTTTTGAGGCCATTCGAGGAGGCGACGTTATTTGTCAGTCGCCAGGACTACGAGATGAATAACGTCATTCCACTGCTTCATGTCCTGGAAAAGATGCTGAAAAATCTGTCTGGGCAGGGGACTGGAGACGTGGTGACTACATTTCGCGGCCACATGAGTCCAGTGGGGAATGAACTGGAGGAGGAGGAGGACATTGGAGCAAAAGCATTGTCTGGTGAAATGAGTGGATTTTCTACCCAGGTGACAAGAGAGGAGGAACAGGAGCAGCTGGAGGAGGTAGATGGAGATGACGAAGACGAGGCAGATGACCCCCAAGCACCATGGCAGTATACAGTGGAGATGGAGGCAGGGAGCCCCTCGGAGTCACTTGTGCAGATGGCCCGCAAAATGATGATTTGCCTGGCTAGTGACAGCTGAATAGTCAGCATCCGGCAGAGGGATGACTTCTTGCTGTCCACCCTATTGGACCCTCGCTACCGGTCCAAAATGGGAGCCTTTTTCCCAGCTGCTGAGAGGGAGGACAAACTCAAATACTATAGGGAAATCCTCCGTAGTCAGTTGGCCGCTGCCTATGTACGGCATCGTCCCTCCTCTGACCGATCTGACAGGAGGGTTCTTCAGCGCTCACGTACTACTGCCGCGGCTACTGAGGGAAGGTGGGGTGTAGGAGCAGTACCAGCTCCATCAGCAGCAACCTACGTCTGGAGTCATTGATGAGCAGCTTCCTTCACCCGCTTAGTGAGGAGGGCAGTCACCAGCAGCAGCAGTAGGACCTGGAGCAGTCCCTGAACCAACAGGTGGTGGCCTACTTGGACAGTACTCTGCCACCCCAGTTAGAAGGTCCGCTGGACTACTGGGAAGCCAAACTGGATGTGTGGCCGCAACTTGACGAGTTTGCAGTGGAGAAGCTGTCCTGCCCGGCCAGTAGTGTGGCATCAGAGCAGGTGTTTAGTGCGGCGGGGGCCATTGTTACCGCAAGGAGAACCCTCTTGTCCACGGGAAATGTGGAATGACTGACCTTTGACAAGATGAATTAGGCGTGGATCAGCCAGGATTTCCACACACCAATGCCTTAAGCGTCAGATTACATCAGCCATGACGCCTCACCCAAACTGTGAGAAATGAGTCTGGGTTCAAACTACCTGCCTCAGCCACTATTCTGATGCCGCCACCGCCTGATGTCACACATCTGCTGACAGTTTCTCCATCTGCCTACCACCATCTTTACCAGGGACCGGTATTGCCAACCACCTCCACACTCTGTCATTGTGCCACTCTATGACCTCATGCTGCTGCTGCTGTTGCTGGTGCCGTGACATACACACTGTGTCATTGTGCCACTCTGTGGCCTATTCCTGTTTTTGCCACCTCCACAATGTCATTGTGCCACTCTCTGACTCCATGCTGCTGCTGCTGTTGATGCCGTCAAATCCACACTGTTATTGTGCCACTCTCTGACCTCATGCTGTTGCTGCCGTCACCTCCACTCTCTGTCATTGTGCCACTCTGTGGTCTGCTACTTTTTTGCCACCTCCAGAATGTCATTGTGCCACTCTCTGACCTCATGTTCCTGTGGCTGTTGCCGTCACCTCCACACTCTGTCACTGATGTTGACACCTGAGCCCTCAGCTTGTTTTTTCCAGCTGTCGCTGCCATGACTTTATCAGGCTACATTCCCGCTTCAGTTTTTAGGTCAGTTTTTTCCCCCTTAAATGCCCAGGAATTTTATAGTGAAGCGATTCTGACGGCGGGGTTTTTTGTTTTTTTAAAAAACCT